>BMAV01004587.1:0-12579 GCA_019973955.1 Trichonephila inaurata madagascariensis | reverse complement strand
AACGTAAATAGTATAATGTTATATTTAGTTTAAAATGCTCTTCCATATTATTATCGTCTGCTTTAATTCAATATATAATTCAAGTAATTCCAATTTATCTGATTACTTAATTTATTTGCTGATATATAATCGTCTGCTTTTAAAGTTATGTTTCTCAAATTGGCATCTTTTATATAATAATTATTCTAATTATTCTATGTTAGATCAGCGCTAAAAAAATTATAATGCGTAATCACGATGCTGGTTGAACTTCATAATTTTGAATATTTTCAAGATATTATCATTTATTTGGAGATCTTTTTGATCATTTGAGTAATTATAATAACAAAAGATATATGTGGAATAAACTTTGGCTACTATTAACAAAAAGTAAGAAAACTCATTTTACTTATAAATTTAGTACAGATTAATTTCTATATTCTAACTTTTTTTGCAATTTGTTTTATAATATTACAATGTATAGCTTGGTAATATAACCACATAAATTAGATATTAACAAAATTTTTTACATTTGAAGCTAAAATATTCCTCTTTCTATATTAAATTGCATATTCACATATAATATATAATTAATGTCCATGCTCATATTTTTGTTTGATAGTGATTTAAAATTTTTATTTTATTTTGTTGTTCTTAAATTATGAATTTTAAATATATTCGAAATACATAAAGAAGTAATAATATGTACATTTGCAATTAAGTTAAAAATGTGTCACAGTTCTTCAAAAAAAAATTCGTAGTGCAATTAATCACAGATATAATTTATTTACCTGCATGAAAATAAGAATTTGTGCTTGGTGCATCATAAATCAGATCTTTAAGAGACAGAGAAAGAAATTCCTTTGTAATGCAAAGACATAAGTGTTAGACACTTAAGGTATCCGACTACGTTCAGAACCGTGATTTTGAAAAAGCGTATATATAGATAATATTTATGGTATTTAGTGTCACTTATATTAGAAAATGTATATAAATTTGTTTTAAGAATAGTATTACAATAAAAAATTAATTAAGTACAATATTGTGACAAAAATGAAAGAATGACCCATTTTCAAAATGTTCTCCTTTTATGAAAAATGCTTCTATTATAATAATATTTTGCCTGTATATAGCTCAGACCTCTGTACAAAGGCTCAACTAGAATTTTTGAAATATATAACACTTAGAAGTGGGTTTATCTATGTTTTACGACAACAGAGGGGAGACATTTTAAGAAAAAACGGCGATAATTATTTCAATTGTAACTCTGAAAATAATGTTAATTTTTCAAAAATTGTAGTTGAGCCTATGTACAGAAGTCAGAGCTATATACAGGCAAAATATTATAATAATAGAAGCATTTTTTATAAAAGGAGAACATTTTGTGAAAAAAGGTTATTCTAAGTTAATTTTTTGCCGAAATATTATATTTAAATAATTTTTTTTGTCAAAATGTCCTTAAAACAATCTCATATATGTATTCTAATCTAAGTGACACTAAATATCATGAAAATTATCCATTTATGTGCTTTTTATAAATTACGGTTCCAAACGTAGTCGGATACCTTAAAAAGAAAAACTAAGCCTATAGGATTTATTCATTAAACCATGAATATAGTTATATGTAAGCCTTTCAGTCTTATAGCAAAGTAAATAATTGGGAATTTAAATACATATTACACTCATACATACTTTGTGAAGTATAAAATCCATCACAAGCATAAAAATTGTTCGTGCAGAATTTACCTCCTCCCAGGGTAGAGGTCAAAGCATCCTGTCTGAAACTTCCCCTCCAATTGACGATAAAAATGCTACATGATTTTTATTCGAATACTTTGGTCAACGAAAAACATTGTGAAATTTATAGCACGTTTACTCTCAAAGAAGAACATTTAAAACTTCATTGACAACATAAACCTGGAGAAAAACGTCACTATAAATCCCTTCGGTCATAATTTTTTTTAAAAAAATGAAACACTTTGCCTCAAGCAGAAGATTCTAACGTTCTTGCTTTAGTAGGTCACGACAATCAATAACTTTTATACATAAAGTTGGAAAAGCAAATTTATAATAAATTTAAACCCCTTAATTTTAGAACAGGGTTTTCATAACTTTTTCGGGTTGGTTACCCCCTTTGTTGAACAAAAATTTTTGTGCGACTCCATAAGCATTGCGCAAAGTTTACACACACCTGGGTACTTCTACACTTGTTTTATTTGTAGTATGATATTATTTTGCAGTAATAAACACCCACAATAAATTTTTACCTTGGGTATAACGTTATAGAAATTTTAATTAACAAAGCAAAAATAAATTATATTTTGTAATTACTATGTAAATTATACGTAAGCTATCATCTGTTTATTAAATGTGGTCATTAAGCGCTTCTGAGATCATCACCTTTTATTAACAACGGCATATGCAAGACTTAAGGCTGTCTTCGGTAAAAGTAAGAGAGCTTGAACTAAACGCGAAGCACATTTTCAGACAGAAAAAATGCCTCAATTTCTATGGAAATTTGCAATATTATAACTCATACCTTTGTTAACCATATAGTGGTTTTAGAAATGCCAAAATATTCCATAAATACTTTCTTTTTCTGTTTTAATAAGTGAAGGCATAGCCCATTTAACATTACGGTATAGGAGAAAAAACGCGAAACACATTTTATACCAGAAAAAAATGAATAAACTCGGTTAAAAACGAGAAGTATGATGAAAAATTCTGCTCGCTAAAGGATAGTGAAGCCAGAATATCATATTAACGTTTAATTTCTTTTATATCTAAAAAAATGTTCCAAATTTGGGTCCTATTATTTAACATTAACCGAAGACAGCCTTAAGTATCAATGAGAAGGATGTATTTTATTATTTGTAATTATGCAATTAAATCTTGGAATAATAGTTAACACCACCAGACATAGAATTTGCTTGATATTCCTTAGATTTGATCGATACTCCAACAAGAATCTAAATAAACAACTAATTACCTGCATTGGCTTTCTCCAATAAAGATATAAATAAGCAATTAAATTATTATTATTAACATTGTTTGTAACACAAGTTATTTTATGCAAAAAAATATATCAAAAATCCTAAAATTTTTGGTGACCCCAACTGTAAGCCAAGTGCCCCCGTTTGGGGTCAAGACCCTTAGTTTAAGAAACGCTTCATTAGAGTAACACAATATTTCTGTATGAAATGCTTTAATTTCTAAAATTTCAATTCGAACAAAAATAAAACTTTCTTCAAAATTTGAATTATATATGCATAATTTAAAATTATAATTAACTGTGTATATCGTAAGTTAACACATGTTCAAAAAAATTAACATTTTAATTCAATTAGCTGGTAAATATGAATCATGTTAGTAACATTTTTACATTACTATGTCGTAGCGGTTACTCACACTTGTTTTCTCTTAACTAACTTTTGAAATTGCTCTATGACGTTAAATTTGAGAATCTTACATTATGAACGAACCGCAATATAAGGAAATAGGAATTATTATTATTTTAACGGTAGTAAAATGAGGATGAATATACTAAGCAGTGATATTAGATGTTAATATAGTAATAAGTGGAAGTTGGGAAGTTATATTAGCAATCTTGCAGAGAGATCCACTGTGAGGAAATCATTCCAAAAAAGCCTATTTGAAAATAGTTGTTATCGATAAATGATCTAAATACAGTCGTACCCCATTTTAGCAAACCCCTTTTTTAACGAAATGTTTCTCTTCCCTGATTACAATGAAAGCAAAAACCCTTATTTAACAATTAATAAACACCGAAGAGTAAGAAATTAGTTCAACAACCAAAGAAATTTTTTTATTAGTTTGGATAAAAAAAATTAATTTCTTTTCAAATAACATGTTCTTTTTGTCTCGAAATGAAAAATATTTCTTTCAAATTTTGATTGTGAAGGGCGCAGTCCATTATTAAACTTCACAGGTGCAGATGAGTCATGAGCGTAATCTACCGCCTGTTTTGAATAGTACAGGAAATTCCTTTATCTCATCCCATTCAAAAACACAGGAGATATTTTAAGAGATTTACCATTTGCTTGCCTTCTTGAGAGAAGTGAGGTTTATTATACGCACGGTTTTCAGTATTTTTTTTTTCTTTTGAAAATTTGCTAAGCATGTCAGATTGTCGTAAACAAATGCATAGCGATTTTTATGCAGAAATTTCTAATGAGGCTCTGATCAAAGCTGTTACATTTTCTATTTCTTTACAGTGTTCAGAAACTGAAAACATACCTCATACAGCAAGATGTAAATGCCATAACATTTTCTTTTCTGCATTAAGTCGAGAAAGTACTCTTTTGAATCAGGAATCGGAAAAGAATGCCAAACATCTGTTAGTCAGTATTTTAAAATTTCTAATTAACTTGTGCATAATAATGCACTAATAGTATTTTTAGCCGTGGAGTAAAAATTGGTTTTTCTTTGGACCCCGATATTACGAATAACCTCAATTTAACGAATAAAATGTTCGGTTCCGATGAATTTCTTAAATCACGGTCCGACTGTATAAGTAATATTTCTATCTTGTTAGGGTTTGATTCAGAAGATTACTTCATGAATAAAGTCATGTTTTATAGTTTCATTATACAAAGAAATGAAATATATTCAAAAGTCTATGTCCGAATTTAACTCTGACCCAAATATGTTATGTAAGTCATAATAATCAGCAGTATTTTCTTTATTATAAGGAAATGATGAAAGTTTTGTGTACTGGTACATTAGCGAATATAGTGTATCCAAATGTTATTGTATTTAATGCATTATAAACTGATTAGAATATTACAATCATATAACTCTTGTGATACCCCCTGCCCGGGGGTATCATCTCTTCATCCACGCGAAGTAGATTTGAAGGGATAAGAGATTGACCACTCGAACCTTCCATAATATAAATCTAGTTTATTATATCTCAATTTATATTAAGCAATGCAACACGACTTACTTAGAGGAAAACGATCAGGAGTGATATGACGTAATTAACAATTCTTAGCAAATGGCGCATTATAAATCCTACTCACTATATTTATGATAATTTAACTTTATCTGTAGCCGATTCCTAAATTAGCTAGAGTCCGCTCTATAATTAAACTTTAATAAGCAAGCTCTTACCGCTATCACATGGTGATCAGCAACCGTTTTATATCTTGTCTGCTATTCCTTTAATCTTCTCTATATATCTTACTATCCGACTTGATCCGTCTACTATGCAACTTCCTGGCTTCTAACCATTTTCTATATGGTTCCTATAATACTCTCCGACCTCCAGCTAAACCTTTGCGAATGCAAAAGCTCCAATATATATAATCATTCCTGATCTGCATAACGCGTTTTCTTCTTGAGAAGGTTGGAATGAAATGCCATTCTCCTCCTCTCTCTCTCCTCCTCCTCTCTCTCTCTCTCCTGGCCCCAAAGATTCCCCAAAACTATTAATAGAAGTCGCGATAAAGCCCCGTCACACTCTAACTATATCAAGGGTGTCAAACTCAAAGTCTAATTTGGACCGAACAAACAAGGTTTAACTTTATGTGAGCAGCAAAAAAATAATAATAATAATAAAATCCAAATTCATAGAATTGTAGGTTTATTTCGAATAATATATTATAATAAACACATATGTGAAAAATGATAATAACAAAATTTAATGTTTACATCCTGACGCTTGGCTTCACTTTTCCGCTACAATTCTTCCTATTTCGGGAGAAATTTTTATATATTACATATTATTGCCAGTCGGTTTACTGACCGAGGCTCAAACATATTCGTTGTGGTTCGTAAGTTTGACAACCCTAACTTATATGTACGTAACGTACAACATTAGATGCACGTTAACTCTGTCAAGACTTGAAGTTCTATCATTGATATGATATGGAAATTTGGGGAAAGGCGAGTGTGCCACACACACACAGTTCGATCTCGTCCTTGTCACTTGACCTTGGCTCAAAATTTCGAGATCCATTGCTAATAGTCTTCATGTTGTTTAAAAATGTAAATTAAATTAAAATCAAATCAAATTCATAGGTTGAAGTTGTTTTTTATACCTAACTGTTTATGTGGTTCTTCAGGGAACTCCAAATCCTACATTTTAAATTGCCCTCATAGCACAGAATATTATCTTGTAAAATCTACTCAGGAATTTATTCTTTTCTGAATATATTCTATTTCTCACGGAAATATTATTCACAATAAATTAGTCATTTTTAAGCTCTAATATTCCCCAATATATCTGAGATAGACTGATGTTTCTTCGCTCTGCACTTTTGCAAGGCATCATTTTTTTTTAATGTACTATTTCTTTTGTTACTCTTTTATTACACTTCCTATATTGATAGGTGTTTTGTACGTCCATTTAGTTGCTTGTGTTCCTTTATACATAGTTTACAGTCTGTTAAAAGACCTTAATTCTTCTGTTTGGTTACTTGTGTATTGTTTTATGTATTGTTTCCCGTCTATCAGTTAGAGGACTGGTTGATGACTCCAAACATTCTAAGGAAACTCGATCCTCCTGACTAAATATGATAAATAAATAAATTTTCTCACATGTACTTTTTATACAAAACTGATATATATTGTGCATGATTTTTTATGTTGTTATCCTGCATTATTCTTAAAGGGCTGCTTTTAAATAGGCATCAGTTTATTTTATACATTTCTGTTTTAGAATTTTTTGTACAACTTTTTTTTTATAATTTTTTTCATTTTTTTTATTTTTTGTTCATTTTTTTTTAATTTTCTTAATTTTTGTTAAAATTTCTAGTTAAATATGCTGATATTTCTTTCTGTTAATATTTATGTATTTTTTGTTTTTAATTTAATACTTATTTCTTTCATTTCTAGTTTCTCTTTTTGTTTCTTACTATTCCCATATCAATGGTTTTCCTCAAAAAACATAACAACTTATAAAAAAAAATCCACGGAGAAAACATGTGAATCATACTTCCAAACATTTATATAAAGGCATATCCTGTTTATTGATTAAACTGTATGGAGTATGAAACATATACTTTTTTTTATCAGAATATAAATGTTTCTTAGTACTTTAATTTAATCAATGAATTCCAAAGAAATTTAAGTAAATAGACTATAATATTTTGATAGACATGAACCGGATTTTATTCAGAACCCAATAACATTTTGCATGATAAATCTTAAGAATCATCTTAAATTTCTCTCTACAAAACATACTTATCTAAAAGCAAAAGAAAAGGAAAAATATGAAGTTCGACTTTATTCAGTCAAAAAGGAATATTAATTAAATTTATAATTTGTTTCTTCGGACTACGCTTATGCTTTAATTAGAAAAAAGTTGCAATTTATTTTTAACTAGAACAGTAATTAGTTTTGGGTCAAAGTGTTTGATTACGTGGCTTGTTTCTTGTTGAATTTTGCTAAAAATGAAAGTCAAAATGGTACTTTATTTCTCATTTGAAATTTTTTGCATGTTATTTGACACATGCGTTCTTTCTCCCGTGCAATTTGAATATTTCAGGAAAATACGAAATTAAAAAAACAGTTTTTTTTTTTACTTATGCTTCAATTCCTTACATTAATGCAAATTTATTATTAGAAATACGTACGACTCTGGGATGTAGGAATGTATTTGGCAGCGTTCACCCTTGTTTCTTTATTTACCTGTTATTTGAAACTAAAAAAATCGTAATTACAAAAATAATGAACAGTTTTATTCATTTTTTTTTAATTCTTTAATTTTGTTTTACTTAAAATTCCCGTTTTTTCACAAAAAAATATCCTTAAGATTATCTTCATCTTACTTAATAAAATGTAGATTAATAAATCAATTAAGGAAGACTTTTTCATATCATCAGTAATATATTTTTAATTCCCCAGTATAGAAAATAATATACTTTAAATTAACAAACAACATTAACGTGTGTGTGTGTTTTTGTGTGTGTGTGTGCGTGCGTGTGTTTTGTGTGTGTATGTGTATGAGTGTAAGGTGATTTCATGCAGTTGCTAATGAGGCTGATGAGGATTGGCGCTTTTAAACCTTCATTTTATCGTATGATGTAGAACAGCTATTCAAAAGAGTTTAATAAATTAATAATTATTTTATTTAAATATCATTGCGTATGTTTGAGAAGTCTTTTTATTTTCTATAAATTTTATATCATTATTTAAGGTTTTTTTTAAATGTATATATATAGACTTAATATTATTTTATCATAATTTACAAATTTTAATTTTATGAGGTATTATTATGCTACTTGTATCGGGTGGAAAACAAAATTTGTTACTGCACTCCCGAAGTAAGTCTTATCATCTACTTTATTGCATCGATTTTTTACACAAGTTGTGACGTCTCTCGCGTCCTTCTGCTAACATAACTCCTATGTTATTTGACGGCCACGATTAATGGCAAAACCTTTCCAACCCAATACCAAGAAGATAAACGAAGATAATATGTAAATGAGATATACTTTAAAAGGATAGAAGCTTTGATGATAAGCGCGGCAAGTTTAGAGATAACTTAGTGTGGAATCATTCAGATCAAGAGTTAGCTGTCCGATAGCTTTGGAAGAAATAGAAGTTCATTATAAAGAAGTTGGAAACCTCGCATATTCAAATACATTATAGAATTCTCTCAGTAGGTGAAGGAAGGAGATCTGCAAAAGGTAATATTTTGGTATAGGAAGTTAGATGAATCGGTTTATTTATTATATTTAAGATAAATGTTCTAGTTGCGTGATCTGACTTGAATATAAGGTTTAATTGGGTGTTAACTCTCACTTTAAATAAAGTTGTCAATTAGAATTAAGTAATATAAGTTATTCTTAATAAAAGTTGTATTAAGAACCAACATGTCTCATCCTTTTGATAATCCCACACCTCTAGCTTACGCGGATCCGGAACGACATAGTCATCATAGGATGGTTATGTCGCAAAGTAAATACTAGTAAGCTATAATTTTATCTTTATTTTTTAATAGTAGAGTGTATTTTATTTGTAGCATTAAAATTTCTCCTAATATTATTCCTTCGTCTCCCTATGGCTGAGAGTATAGGCAATTTACAGGCGAAGGTTGACTAGAGCCAAAACATTGTTTAAACCTGATATCTTGATTCCTAAGGTTAGGATTTTGCTATTGTACGACTATGGCTAATATTTATTACTATCTTTACTAGTTATACTTAGGTTTTATAGCTATTTGTATATATTTATGTATTATATAAATATATATTATAATATTTCGTTATGTATGTTTTAAGGCCAAACTTGGCTATTTGTTTATCAAAGTCAAGGAAAGCTTATGTAGTTTGTGTGTTTCTATTGTTTTAAAACTGTTAGAAAATAAAGAACAAGCAAGATGTAATAACATTTCCTGAGTTATGCTTGTATTTATAATTCCCTCATCCAAAATATGTTATAAATATTTGTCTTGCATTTTAATATTAGGTAAAAGCAGTCTTAAAACATTTGTTGTAGGTTATGAATGTACAAGAAAAAATATCCTTGTTTGAAGCTATGAATGGATATTTATGATTCAATTTGGTACAAATTTTTAAGTCTTCAAAAGATCACATCCTATCGAAATAAACAGTTCAAGATCGTATAGCTTATTTCCCAGAGATAGAACTGTATCGGAACCAGGTGATTTTATCGCCCATTCATGAAAGGTTTCTATAGGATTGTTGTGTATCATTAAACCATTTATAGCTCATATCCAGCTCCCTGAATCCAAAATGTGTGGTTTATATGCGGAGAATTCTCTTCTTAACATAACAGTTTTGTAAATGTAATAAACATTTACCTGCTCGTAGAAGACTTTTAACAAAGATTGATGTGATGGCTTCAAGATGTTAATTTAATGCAACATATGAGAAAAGTATATCTTCCTTTATTTATAAAAATCATATTAATATCTTGAATGTGTTTCGACTCAAAATATTTAATTTAATAAAGAAATGATAGCTTATTAAGTTTTGTATTATTACTTTTTTGATATTACAAACAATGACAAAATATAAATAAAAAAACCTTTACTTATAAAATATATGAATCTTGCATATATTCATATAAAAGTAAAGAATTTAAATCAAATTTTGGAATGATTTAACTTGAAGACATGTTTCTTGTTTTTGTAGCTCTCCCAGGTTACAGAAATTTTTTTATATATTTGTATTACTCACAATTATGTAAAACATTATACTATTTTTAGTGCAACTATTATATAAGATCATTCCATTATTGCCAAGCTTTTAGTGGAATAGGTTTTGCAATTGAAGGGGATGAAATAAGGTTAGGACACATCATCTAGCAGGAATACAGAAACATTGAAAGATCTTTTATAACCTAATTTACTGATTCAGAACACGTCAGTTTGAAATTGCGATAAGAAATGCAAATATTATTAACAAGTACCTCCATTGTTACTTTTCATTATATAATTTTAAATCATTTAAACCCATATAGTAGTTAGTAGTAAAAGTACGTGACAAGTATAATGTGAAATTTGTAGAATCATTTTTTGTTTCGGGACACATATGCCCCCTCCCAGGGGCCCCCCGCGCAAACCTTTACGGATCAACGTGCCATTTTTTCTAAGGCAATGTTTAAAGAGGCATAGACGTGCCTTCAAATAATTTTGACTTGTGATTATTGGGAGATAATAAAACTAAATACTAACGATTCATAACTCTTAATTTACTACGAAAAATACATTTAGAACTGAATAGTAGAAAATATTTTAATAGAACACATGTCATTTTCAAATTAAAGCAACATTAGTGTGACTTCTGTTGTTGCAGAATAGATGAAAAGTAACTTATATTAGATATGTAAGATGTTACTTTTAGAAGATTGCATGCTGAATTGGAGTCATCCGCCAAACGGTTTCTGAGGGAGACTTTAACGTTATTCATCACCAAAAATTATGAGTCACAAGCATAGGTAGATGAAAATATAGTTAAAACTGCAAAAGCTAGCTTCTTTAAATAGTTAAATGTTTCTGGGATCATCCCCCTCCCCTCGTAACTGATCATTCGCGTTTTTAGTAATATTTCATAGTGAACTTTGTTATTTTGAAAGGCGAAGTGCCCAAAATATTGTGTCACGTGTCGCTGGTTCTCTTTCCCTGCCCTATCCATTTATTTACTGTAAAACATTTAGTAGTCTATATTTTGACGCCTAACCGTAAAAACACAAACACATGATATTTTTTTAATATCTCTAGAGTTTCTTCGGTACATTGATATCAAATTTATCACATTTTTAATAGATAATTATTTTTCAATTTGTCTTGTTTTAATTAATGTTTGAAGCTAAAACCAACTACAGTTCACAGTAGATGGACTTAATATCAGAAACATATTTAAAGAAATAAGAGAATACTAATAAAATGGTCATGTACTATATTTCATAATTCAGAACATTCTTTCAAGTACAATGACACTATTAACAGGTAAAGTTATGGTACCTTGGCAGCAAAAAAAAAAAAAAAACAGCATTAAAAGAATCATATAATCCACCACAAATTTCTTAGTAACGTTAAAAACTTGTACATATATAGTGATTTTTTTTTAAACTGACACTATTCAGTGTCACCTGTGGTTCAATCTATATAGAGAAAGGGATCCAAATTTGGTATGGAGACGAGTAAAAAACAGTATCTGTTTGACAACTGCAGAGAGCTTGCCTGGAAATTCTTCTTCTAAACATAGCAGCATAGTCACTAACAAGCTCAGAAGCTGATGTCCACCAGTGCCGTCGTACGTTTAAAGCCAAGTAGAAATCCAGTGCAAATGTTTGTTGATGTTCTATGGCGACCTTGCTTGACCTTCCTGGTGACTGTACCACTTGTTTGGATTTGATTCCACAGCCGGAAGACCACTTTCCGACCACTTGTAACTATCGTATTAATAATAACGCATTATAAATTTATTGTAAGATGTTGAGTTTTATTTACTACAGTAACTTTCATCGCATGGAATTCGATCACATTCGGCATGACGGCGTAATACATCGTACACGCACATTCACTGTACAAGATTTCTCAACATGTTACAAGGAGTACTTATCTGTGATATGTGTACCAACAATGGTTTCTAGTAATCCGTCTACGATTATAGTTGTAACATTTATTGTTACTTCTTATGATATAGGTTAACGGTATCTACCTGGACGAATTGTCAGTGACTCTTTTTTTTCTAACTTTTTAATCATTCCTTTCAAAGCAATAAGCGATAATACGATCCCTTACGTAGCTTTTTTTCTAAACTGTCGTGGAGCTGTGGTTGATTAAGATATTACAGCTTAACTAAAAATTCGCATTCTGGTAATGTGAGTCACATATTCACTTGATAGGATCATTTTCAGTTAAAAATATTCTTCGAAGATGTTTACATATTTTTATAGCCTAAATTATTGGTGTGGTTGTCGCATATGAAAGCATGGATTTGTACTTTTATTTCATACATGTGCTTTATGTTAATTCTCAGTTTGGTAAGCTACAGAAACGCCATAAATTCCCCTATAGGGGATTTTTTAGATTTTTTTTTTTAATTATTGAAACTTATTTTTTTTTATCATTGTTAGTCTCCATACCAAATAGGGGGTTATTTC
>BMAV01004586.1:0-10586 GCA_019973955.1 Trichonephila inaurata madagascariensis | reverse complement strand
TTTTTTAAAAATTTTTAAAACCATTTTTAAAATTTTTTTTTTTTGGATTTTTGGAAAAGTTTTTTTAAAATTTTAAAGAATTAGGAGTTATGTAGAAGAAAGGACGCGGAGAGTCACATACTTTTCTTATATTTTTAAGGTTATTTTATCAAAGAACATATAAGTGTTATAAATTTTTAGATTCAGAAAAATATGCACTACTTTTTAATACTAAAATTGAAAAATTGGTTTTTTGTATGTGTGTGATGTCCTGGTTACCTTAACAAATCCATCAATGCATTGTATCGCACTATCTTTTACACAAGCTTCTAGTTACTGAACTCATCCACTTAAGCCAACCCTGAGTCCCTGAATATTTGATTTTCATAAGCCTCATTCTATGATGAATCGTTTAATAGGTTTTTGTTTTTTTTCGGTAATTTTAACTGGTCATATAATAAACTATGATTGATTGCTCTACTGATTTTAATTATTTTATCTTATACAAACTTTATACATTTCCTAAGCGTTATTTTGTCATTAATTTATTTCGAAGTTCCTTTAAAAATTTCGTCATCAGAAATTAGATTCACTCGCTATTTTGTTATTTAACGATTTTGAAGGCAGTGTACTTTTTATTTAAACTAAATAAATGAATTCCAAGTGTAATGGAGTTCAGTATTTTATCACAATGTTTTTTTTATTATTATGTTTATTTTTTGTGTGGTTATAACACAAACATACAAATATTCACCCAAAATGTTTTACCATCCAGGATGTCTTAAGACTTTTTGAGACCCTGGACCCTTACGCAAAATTAGACCCTGCGCCCCTACGTAATAGTAGGCTCTGGACCCCTACACAAATGTAGGCCACACCTGTGACCCATAAAAATAGACATAGCACACGTTATAAGATACTCGTACAAACCTGAAGCAGATAAATGTGCATGACTTACAATCGCACAAACCGGCTGCCGACATTTGACTGAATGAGTAATGATAATGTATGGTAATAGGCATAGGCCTATACATAGACGACAATAATCACATATAGCTAACTGATATATCATTAGAAATGCCCAGTTTTTCGAAGAATACAACCAGAAATAACATTTGATCTTTAAAATTATTAAAATCATGATTTTATAAATTCTGAGTAGAGAACGAAATGAGGCCCAGTTGGCCTATGCCTTAAGACGTCCCTGTTTACCGTATCAACTTTGTGACGTCATGAGCCCTTAAAATTACTTCATCACTTGGTAGCAAGAGGGAACACGTGCAACTAGGAGTCCCAAAGGCCTTTTATTTATAAATTAATTTTAAAAAATTAAATGCAAGATTAATTATTCTAATCGTCACAGTCTTTCGTGGGAGAAAAGTTCAAATCCGGAACAATGCTGGAAGATCTTTATACGATTGTCTCCTATGTACAGCTGTCCTCGCAACCCCTTTCGCTGGTATCTTCCAAGATCACTCACTCGATCAGTTGCACTGTAGACTCCGTCACTGCGTCTTTAAGATACCATCGCAGTCCCTTTTTCTTGATTCTTGAGGTGCAGCTGGCCCCGCAAATTCTATCGTCTGTCTTCGAAGAAGATGGGGGAAAAAAGCTGAAGTGGAAGATGATACAGAAAATCGAAGGAAATCTTCGTCAACTTTCGAGATGACCCTTTAAACCCCCTGGGTGGGATTTTTTCAAGTCCCCAATCATCTCTGATTGGCGAGTGTAACGTTTCTGCACACTGCACGCTTCGTCTGGTTCCAACTCCATTGGTTCTTAGAGACAATAGGCCGGCGTGACAGATATCAAGTCTATCGCTGTACCAAGAGTACGATATGGAGGGTCTATCAATCGACCACATTTTGTCTTCAGCTGATATAAGAGCATTCAGACTTCCTTTTAATTCCACATTTTCTATTTACTATCTATACATTTTCTATGTCTTTGTAAAAACTAATTATTTGGCTTAACCATGGGATAAGTAATGAATATATGTGGTACCTCAGATCTATTATCAGTTACATGAACATGGTTTTCTAATGTGATTAGTCAAATACCATTTGGTGTAGAGATGTACGAACCAGATGATACTTTATTAAAACCAAAGTTTGTACCATCCATTCCTTTGTATCTATAAAATGATTGGTTTGCAGTTAGATTCCTATCCTCAGGCGTTGACGTCTATCTGGCAGTAAAGTTTTGTAAAACGGGTACTTCTTTTGCCTAATATATTTAAATACTTGTATCATCACCATATCTGACATGACAGTTCCTCATGGACCAGTGCCTTCCTTTTGTGGAAGTACCGATCGGGGGGATAGAACCTGCGACCTATGTTTCCAAAGTTGAGTAACACACACCAGACAAAAGTGTTCAGCTCTGTCAGGAGGCTGTTACTGGCCTATGTAGATGATACCGCTACAATATTCTTCCACCAGAGAGTCGGTGGATGACGGTGAACGAAAAGAGATATTTGTTATGGCGAGCGTGAACTATTGCTGTGCGTCAGAAGGATTGATACGAATTTTGGTTGCCGTCAAGAGTGATTCTGATGACTTCGGTTGTTGCATCAAAATTGAGTCTGACGACTTTGTTTGCTGCGGCAATTGAGTCTGGTGACTTTTGGTTGCTCTAATTGCGAGATGGAGATGGCGCCACGACAGATCAGTAGGTTGCTTTCTTTTTCTTTTGTTCAGCCAGCGTCACCAATGTGGAAGTGCTTATCCGAGGACAAGAGCCCGCGACCTATGAATCGAAGCCGAGTAACATACCACTAGACAAAAATGTGATTACCTCTGTCCGGGAGGCTGTTGCACAGTCTATGTAGATGATACCGCTCTGATGACCTCTTGTTTACTTTTGTTCTCAAAGTTTTCTCGTTTTATAGTCGCAATCACAGTTCCACTTTAGGTCGAACCATCTCAGCCTTAGAGGTCTTCCACGTTTCAATTCAGTGACTTTTAGTTAGCAGTATTTTTATTAACAACATTATCATAGCATTCAGGCCATATGGGCCATTCAATTTATTCTATTTATTTTTATGTATTTAATGATGTCAGGTTGTTTATAAGTTCTATACAATTAAAATCGTACCTAGTTCTCCAGCTATTATTTTTTCGTTTACACGTCAATTATACCTCAAAAGTATTTTTCTCTCAAAAGATGCCATTCGATTTTCTTTGCAGTTTGTGTTATTGACCAAGTCTCAGATACAGCAGAACTTAAGTACTTGTATATACGGCAAATCTCTAATCAGTTCTATCAAAATATATATCCTTTGTAGATCCCATATCAGCTAATTCTCCACCATGTTTTTTCTTTGTATTCAAATGTGATCTTCTTAATTCATTGTGATAGTGCATGTGTATTAGACTCCAGTAATAACAGCTTTTAATTTGATCTACCTTTACTATGATTCGTTTCTTGTTTGTTTCTTTTCTGTTTTTGTGGTTTCTTCTCCAGCTACTTTTTTGTTCATCGAATTAATACTTCAAAATTCAATTACACCTTCGTATCCGGCAGAGATGCCTCTAAGAGGAAAGTAGTCAAATATCCGATGTACAGGGTGACTATGTTTCCATTCGAATATATCTCCAGGGGTGAAATAAGAACTATTAATTTAAATGAATTATCTCATCAATCTGTCTTTTTGTGCATTTAATCACATTTAAAACAAGTACAAAACACTATCTACATTCTGAACGTAAGAAAAAAAATGTTGTTATTAGTTGTTGTTAGCAGCTCATAAAAAAAGTTTGGCTCTCAAAATCTCTCTCATAGAAACGATTTTTTCTCTTTAAAAAAAACCCATTTTTTTAAAAAAAAAAGAAAAAGAAAATCAAAAATGCATAGTTTATAATTCAACTATTTTTCTTCCTTTCCGGAAGAATGATTATTATTTCATCATGACAGATCCTTCTTTTCTCAGTGGCACGACATCAGAGGGTGGGTCTTGGCTTCTCAAGAAGCCTTTTTCAGGCCTGCCTTCTATCCTGCCAATGTTCTCCAATTCCTAGTTCTTAAAACTCGGAATCTTTTCCTAGGCCATCAATCCGTTTGAGATTTGGCCTGCCCACTGTCGTGTTGGTGGTTGAGCATTGAAGACTCTTTTAGTGGTGCAGTCTTCGTTCATTCTGATAACGTGACCTGCCGATTTAATTCGTTGTATTTTAAGGGGAAGTTAACAATGTCAGATTCTTTATATAATCGATAGAATACTAAATTTAATCTTCTTCATATGCATTTCTGAATTCCTCAAAATGGATCTTAAAATATTCCTTTCGTAGATACTTATCATGTTCTCATCTGTTTGAGGGACATGGACCAAGGTCTATGCATAAGATAATACTGATCTTAAGACTTTTATACAATAGAACTTTTGTTTTCTTTTGATTAAATTTGATTTAATATTTTTCATATTCCATTAATACATCTATTAGTATTGTAATTCTATTTTTGGATTTCAGTAGTATAATTGTTTCTATTGTTGAATTTCTGAACCTAAATAAATTGAAGCTGTCAACAACTTCAAAACTATACTCTTCAATTTTAAAATGGGAATTGTTAAAACATGATTTTAGTGCAAGGCATGTACTCGGTCTTATTCTCATTGATTTTCAGTCCCATATAATGACAGATAATTTGTTAAAAGATTTATTTAAAAATTGTTTAACTCTTGAAATGAAAAATATTTCAGGGACAAAAGAGCAGAAATTATTCCCCGGATAAAAATTAACTAAAATAGTTTTACTTAATAATAGCTAATTTTTTTTTTTCTTTACTTGGTCACATTAAATTTTGACGAACTATTTTACTGGAGCGTAGTAAAAGTGGGAAGCTGTATAAATTATACTCAGAGGAAACATAGTATGTTTTTCATTCTTATTGAATATTATTAGATTGGGTTGAAAGCCAAACGCTAACTTTTACCGTTGGAGTCGTATCTGACTAACCAAAAAGGAAATCAATTTAAAAATATATACTCAATTTCTTTATATATATATATATATACACACATTTACTTTTAAAGATTAGTACTTTAAAATCTCTTAAACTGCAAAAAACTACACCCATTCTTTTTTAGATTATTATCAATTAAAAACGATAGTCATCTCGCGCTCATAACTTTTAAAAAGAAGCTTGTAAACAATACAATTACTCCTCCACTACCATTAAAAAAGAAACGTTAACAGGCAACCATTTGTAAATCTAAGCCAATCTAATGAACAAATCTTTCGAAACTAGGAATATTTCCAAGCCCGAGCTGAGAACCCGGGATCCCAGAGCAAGGTCTTCAGAAACCCCGGGCTCTCGCGTTTGTATCATAAATTATCCAAGTGCTGATTTCGAAAGTATTTGGACATCTCATCACGCCCCTTCAAATTACTCGGATCAAAGCCCAGTTTGCGTGAGAATCAAGTAGCTATTTAAGATTTGATTAAACACACATAAAAGCTATCACACGCAAGAATGTGCCTGCCCTTATATAAACGGTGATGACAGAGATTAATGGGGCACGGGCGCTTTTTTTCCCGAAAATCATTATGAGAAGAAAACGTTCGCGAGAGTCGGTTTTTATTTCGTTTCATGGGCAGAACAAATTTATTATATTATCATTATTGCTATTATTCTTATTATACACATAGAGCGACAATTTATCACATCTAGAAATGAGAATAACACATGATGTGGTAGTTTTATCACCGAGTGGCTTTTGTTTTATTTTCACTTCTCTCGTGTGGTTTCTTGCACTCCCTCCTCACTCCTACTTTTTATCGTTTGGTATTTTATTAGGAGGAGCTCTAAATGTGATTGAAGGGAAAGGTTCAGAAGGATGTTGCTTCCCCCACCTCGCCCTCCCTCCCCCTTTCTGCTGGGGATATTTGTTTAATTTGTTGCCTGTTAAGGCAAACGATCCGATACGGAGAATTTTTCAATTATTTTTTGTTCTGATGGGGATCGAAGGAGATTGATAATCGTCTGGTGCCTCGGGTGCGCAGACTGAGACCCCCTCGTTGTCAGAGGGTTGAGGAATGATGACGAATTAGGTGCTTGAAATCGTCTGTTTGTATAAGAATAATTAAATACGTCATAGAAATGGAAATGCATCTATACTTAGCAAATATGGTTTTGTCTAAATAATTACCGATATTTTGATCGGATGTATTGGTTTATTGAGACTATTTAAATTCATTTGAGAAGCATTTAAAGGTTATATTCTTTTATACATGAACAGCTCTTTGGTTGAGGTCATGGACTTCGATTCACTCAATCGAGGATGAAAAAATTCGGGAAATTATCATGTTATTCATCAGAAATCCATCGGAGAAAGTGGAGGAAGGATTTCCGTTGAACCTTAAACGAAATTTATTTTCAAAGTTTTCATTTGGTATGGTCGAGTTCAAGAGCGGTACCAAGTGAGATAATGCCCTCATCATCTGATCCTAGTGGTCAGGTCACGGACTCTACCTAGCATGTCATGAGTTCGAAGCCTAGTGCGAACCCACTTTCACGTGTAGAAGGCTACTGCACGTTAAATCTATCGAGCCTCAAATGTGTCACTCCTGTTGGTGTGGTGTGGAAGCAAGGAGAGGTGGGAGCCAGATCAGGTTTCATCCTTTTCCATGATCATAGTTCAAAATTTCGAGGGTCCATCGCCAATAGCCCTTATTGCAGCATATTTTTATAATATTAGTTTCATCCTCACTCATTCGATGTAAGATCGTGTTGTTCAAAAGTGGATTATATTTAAATTATAACAATAACAAGAGAAAGTCTTAACCCCTTGTGTACCAGACTGTACTTTCCTGGTATCCCAGAAATCTCAGATTTCTGAGGACTAAGAAAGCACAGTCAGTATCTAAATTTCTGGGGATACTGACCTTAACGTTACGACGCAAATTTCATTTTCATTTTGACACTGACTAAGACGCATGTTGATTCGTGTTTTCGTTTCATCTTTCTGGGTCTGTATATAACTACAGTCGAACACTCTATGTGCGAATTTTTCTGTTGCTTGAACTTTTTCCTGGAACCTAGAACATTTTCACTAATTTCTCCAGTAAAATAACTTCTCTATAGCGAAGTGCATTTTTCGATATAACGAACCTTTTTTCTTTCCTTGCGATTTAATTTTTTTTCTCCTATTTTAAAAGTATTTCTGGACATTTCAATTTATTTCTCTCTTTTAACACATTTTATGGCTGTCAAAAATTTTTGAACTGGTTTTATTGGAGTCCCTAGTTCACCGAGCAATAGAATTACAGTCGTTTTCATCCAAGAAGTGCAACCTTTGACCCCATTGGTAGTTCACTGTAAACATCTTTGATATCCCTTTTCACCGTCAGTGGAGTTGTCTCGTGCCCTCATGTTCTTGAACTAGTTTCCTATCATTTGTAGTGTCAATCAGTCATACTGGTAACTTTGTTTCTTGTAGCTCGAAAATGTTAAAACGTAAGTGCTTGAGCATCAACGAAATACATTTAATTCTTCAGGAAGTATATAAAAGGCTTCCAGAAACTTTCCTTGCAATTTTTCTTTCTTTCTTTTTTTTTTTTTTTTTTTTTGATAGTTAAGATATATAAAATAAATATATATTAATTTACAAAAGTTATGAATAGTACTTTTTTTAATGTATAGTGTTTACGAACTTAAAAATTAGCTTTATGTGGTTTACGAAGTATATTGAAGGAATTGAACACTCCATATAACGAATTTTCCATATAACGAACTTTTTTTTTTTCGGGATTTGGCTACTTCGTTATATAAAAAGGTCCGACTGTAGGTTATTTTTACTTTTCAATATACTTTATAAACTAATAATAGGAAAAAGTTTAGAAAAATAGAGGTTCGTTTAGTGGAAATCCAACTGTTTTTTTTTTTAAAAATTTATTTAGCTTTATAAATTCTTAATTAATATCATATCTTTTAAATTTTAATTTTTATTGTTTCAGAATTGCTCCAAAAATTCTCTTGTTTCTTAACTTTTGAAGAAGATCTCTGTAACTTTGTAAAAATGTAATATTGCTGAACATAGAAATGCAAATCTACATGCTTGTACAGCTAGTATTCAACATTTTTTTATACCTTTTTTTCAAATAATTTCCCCTAATATTCCTTTTGATAGTTTTGAACAAGGGGGTAAACCCTTTTTTCACACCTATCACTTTTTTGCAGATTCCTTTTTACACAGTTTTTAAAAAAACATATTTACTACGTAAGAATTTAGTGCTATATTTTTATTCTTATATTATTTATATTTTATATTTTATTCTTATATTCTTCATTATTGATATTTTTAATTTCGCAATGTTCAAAAGAAAACAAAATTCATTTAAACTTAAACAAATTTTGCATTCGAAATGTGATTTTAATCTACAAATTTTTACCACGGAGTTAAGGGTAATTATGATCCCAGCGTTTTCAAAAAAAAAATAAAAAGGGGTTTAATTTTTAACCACCTGTTTTCCAACTCGATATCGAAAAAAATAAGCAAGTCGATGAATCCCATCCACACCCCTATTTCACTTATCAGACCTCGGGATCGGAAAGGATACCTTATGTCCATTCATTTCGCCTCATTTTCTGCTTGTTCACGCCCAGCATATAGGGGAACTGTACCCAAAAACGCGCCCAAACTTGCGCTCATGAGTTGGTATTTTGCTTTCCCTCGTTTGTTTCGGGCTCTTTGACAGGGGACCATTCGATGAACACCATTTAAATAACAGGTTTCCTCAGCTCGAGAAAAACAGAAAAGAAAAAGATAAAAAAAAAAATCTACGAGTTGTATCGATAATTGGAAACGAAAAGTGTTTTGAGCCCACGATCGGTAAAAGATGGAATATTTGGAGAAGAGAATTTGGAATAATAGGATATTGGTTAGAAAAGTCGTGTTAAGTTTTCATCTTTTTTTCTCCTTTCGAATTGCAGTTGTTAAAATATTACTAACACCACCTCGTGAAAAAATTGAGCTCCTTCAGTAAAAAGTCATTAATTGATGGTGCGTCTTAAGTCTTCTAGAGGCCCTGGGCCCTTACACATACAAATATAAGTCTCACCTTTGACCCTTAAAAGTAAACAGTGCATAGCATACGTTGTTAAGTACTCGTACAAATAACCCGAAACAAATAAATCTGCATGACACAATTGTACAAACCAGCTCGACGGACTGCCACATTTTGACTGAATGAGTAATGATGTTGTGTGGGGGTTTATTCATAGACTATTCATTCGTTTGAGAAGCATTTAAAAGAATATATTTACGAACGTCTTAACACCTTCTTGAGGACTTCGTTTGGGTACCGCCGTATCAGCCATATCAATGATACGGGGCCCCAACGTATGCAAGCAAGAAAATCGCAATATGTTAAAGGGTTTTGAAATAGGGCGTCCGAGAAATTTTGATATAAGACCCACTCAGTATTAGCTATGCTAGTGCTGGGTCCTTATTCAAAAGTAGGCTCAGGGTCCCTACACAAATATAGGTCTCACCTATGAACCTTAAAAGTAAACAGTGCATAGCATACGTTGTTAAATATTCGTACAAACAATAACCCGAAACAAATAAATGTGCATGACTAACAATCGTACAGACCAGCTCAACCGTTTGCCACCTTTCACTGAATGAGTAATGATGTTGTGTGGAGGTTTATTCATAGACTATTCATTCATTTGAGAAACATTTAAAAGATTATATTCATTCAGGGATGTCTTAAGACTTCTTGAGGCCCTGGGACCCAGGGGCGTAGCAACCGCCGTATCAGTCATATCAATGACACGAGGCCCCAACATATGCAAGAAAGAAAATCGTAATATGTTAAGGGGTCCTAAAATAAGACGTCCGAGAAATTTTGATATAAAGCCCACTCAGTATTAGCTATGCTAGTGCTGAGCCCTTATTCAACAATATAGGCTTAGGGCCCCTACACAAATATAGGTCTCACCTATGGGCCATAAAAGTAAACAATTCATAGCATACTGAAACAAATAAATTTGCATGAGTAACAATCGTACAGACCAGCTCGACCAACTGCCACCTTTTGACTGAATGAGTAATGATGTGTGGTGGTTTATTATAGACTATTCATTCATTTGAGTAGCATTTAAAAGAACATATTCATTCAGGGACGTCTTAACACTTTCTTGAGGCCCTGGGCCCTTCGGGCGTAGCAGCAATATTAATATTAACCGTCTCAGCAATATTAATGATACGGGGCCCCAACATATACAAGCAAGAAAATCGTAATATGTTAAGGGGTCCTAAAATAGGACGCCTGAGAAATTTTGATATAAGGCCTACTCAGTATTAGCTATGCCAGTGCTGGGCATCTACAGAAATGTAGGTCCCACCTATGACCCTTAAAAATAGATAGTACATAGCAAACGTTGTCAAATACTAGTACAAACAATAACTTGAAACAAATAAATTTCAAACTTACAATCCCCACACACCAGCTCGACCGACTGCCACTTTTTGACTGAATGAGTAATGATGTTGTACGGTGGTAGGGATTGGCCTGTACGTGAACGACAGTCATCAAATGTAGCCACTTGTGACACACACACATATCGCCCGAAATTCCCATTTTTTTTGAGAATACAAAGGA
>BMAV01004585.1:0-74353 GCA_019973955.1 Trichonephila inaurata madagascariensis | reverse complement strand
GAAAACAAAATTTAAAATTTTTTAAAAATATTCTATTGCTAAAATATATTTTTAATTTAATTTTTCCCCTAAAGCCCCAATTTTTTTACTTGCAAATCTGAAATAGCTATTGCCATAAATATACACAATTTTAAATACAAACAATAAATATAAGGTAATTAATATTAAAGTTTACTTTTGTGTGTTAGTTTATAATCAATGTTTTTCTTAAGTATTTTTAGGCTATATTTGGTTAATCTACCCATGCTCTTCCATATCTTCTCAAAAAACCTTAACTTATTGTGGGTCTTTTACTGCCCCCATGAAAACCTCAAACACCCACAAGGGGACATTAGCGCCCATGTTGAGAACCTATGCTTTAACCTTATTATCCTTCAGCACTGATATATAATGATTTGTATGTACAGTTTTTTGGTTAGGCTTTAGGTATGTATATACTTAAAATGTGTGTATTTTTGAAATTATACAAGATAAAGCAAATTTAATTATTATCAGTTATTTTCAATAATATTTCATTGATGACAGAAACTATATACTATATGCTACCAAGGAAAGAAACTTGCAAAGTCCCCAGAAATATTTTGAAATGATACAAAGGCAATTTTTCCAAAAAGTAAAAGTAACTGACAACCATTCCTAATTTTAACTTTAAACATCAAATCAAATAAAAATCACAAATTTTAAAACAAAAAAAATATACTTTTCTATTAAAAATCATACTACATATTTTATATATATATATATAAATACATTTTCCCCTTAATTTCCTACCACATTATTAATATTAGTTAGAAATTGGGGGAGAGGAAATTACCACTATGAAGGAGGGTTAAAAGAAAATTGGATCATAAAAAATACTAAAGTGTAAAAATAACAGAAAATAGAGAAGATAAACAGGAAAATGAGTAAGTGCTTTAAAAAAATAAATAAATGTTAATAACATCATTTATAGCAACAAAGCCATTGAAAAAACTTGATTAGAGAGAGGTAGTCAATAACCACATAACATTTCAATCTGAATACACAATCAATAGGATACAAGAAAAAAAAAAGGATCTGTCTGAACAAACTACCAGGCTATCAGAAAGAAGCAATAGTTTAAAAATAAAGTGTTGATTTTATTGGTACAGGGATAAATTTGACCCAGCTGCTTAAACATTTCATAGTTTACAAGTAACGAAATATATTATGCAATTAATTAACTGTTAGGAATGTTTATCTGAAATCTAGACAAAAAGTAAAAGAAGGGGAAATACATAAAACATTCATTGACAAGAAGGAGGACCAAAAAATTTGGAAATATTTTGCGGGCTTCCTGAGGAATCTATGCTTAACAAAAACAATAAACAACACGGAAGCTTATTAATTAAAAAAAGTGGTAAATACCTTGCACGGAGTATGAGTCTATGAGCATATATAGGAACTTCTTCTCTACCCACAATGAAAACAATATCTGCTGTTTCTCGATCTTCTACTAGCCTTTGTAAATCATCCAGAAGCCTTGGGACTCCTGCTAAGGCTTTGTCGGCAAAATGAATGGCAGATGGAGTAACTCTTGTACCCATTTTGAGTGATTTATAAATAGCAACTAAGGTGTAAATAAAGCAATTTAAAATTTAATTACACATAACATACAGGTGAGAAACAAAATAATATGAATACAGCGAAATAGAGAAAAACTTTTATTAAGGGGGATTAGATCCCCCCTTTTGCGTGTATTACTGTATTTAATAAAGTATATATATAGAGAGAGAAGAATAGAGGTCACATATTAAAGGAATATGCTATTCCAGAGAAAAGGTTATAGTTCATTATCATGTTTCTGCAGCCATTTTTAAACACCTGACAATTTAAATAGAAGTGTTATCGTCTGGAAAGAGTGGCTGCTCTCCAGATAAAACCGATAAATGCCCATTGGCTAAAATATTCTAATAGTGATCATTTGTTATCCATACATAAAAAAAAAGGTGAACCAAGACCATAGTAAGACATCCCACCCCAGAACATATGAGCCATATCACCGTGCTTTATTATCAGAAATTGACAGGCAAGATCTTATACATTTCAGGCCTATAATCAGGTAATTTGCTACCATTGTTGTGAAGTCCAGCTTTGGTAATCTCTACCCTGGTGATATTGATTGAAAACATTCTGTGAATTCACCAGTGGATTACAAATAGCCAGTCAGCCAAAAATTTTCAGAGTACGAGGAAGTTCCTTTTGCATAAATCTGAGGGAAACAGGATTCCAACAATATCTATTTAGATTGGATGTTTCTACACTTAACAATTGCAAGCATTTTTTAATCATCATGCATTACAAATACCATATTTATTCAAATCTAAGCCACACTTTTTTTCCAAAGTCAATGCTACTGAAAATCAAACATGGCTTCGAATCGAAGGCAGAAAAATTCATTAGATGGGGGAAATAGAACATAATATTGATGGTTCTAGCAATTAACAGGGGCATGTAACTATTTAAAAGTTTTTGATACTGGTAAAATAAATTAATTATTCACTTGGTTTTTATTTCTCAATTTAATTCTTTTTAAATTTTGTAAGTATCAGACATCGAAAAACTATTTTGCACTAATTTTTATTCTTTCACCAACACGGTTCAGTCCTAAGAGAGCCCACACCCTTGGCGTGAATTATTTTGGGTTGGCGATAATTGAGCCATCTTGGTAACCCTACTTTGATACACTAGATGGTAAATCTAACTATTTCTAGAAATTTCGTATTTTGTCGGCGGGCATTTTGAATTTCATTTTGTTTTGGGGAATCAGGTCGGAATGGTTGTGTGTGTGAAGGAATATATCTTAGAATTTTTTACTTTGTTGAATGTGAAAGGTTAGAAATAATTGATTGAATAGTGTATGAAAGAAAAGGATTGATTGCTTAGAGTTATGAATGTCCAAATTTAATGATCGGCATGATGTAACATGGTCGACAATAAAACGCTTTCTTCGAAATTGCACCAGCTACGCCGAAGGTATGTTCGACTATTACCTTGCAAAATAAAAATGGCGGCGCTCACACGATCATTCACTTAGTGTTGAGACCTTCAAGACTTTTTTAAAATCTGTTATGCTGTACCCTCCACTCGGAAAAGATCAGCAGTAAGAAAGTAAATGCTGTTTTTATATTTTTTTTAATCTTAAATGCTTAATTTCTGTATTGTTTACATATATTTTCATTACGCATCCACTTTATCTCTCTTTACTCACTTGCCGCCATTGTCGGTTTTGCATGGCGCCATCTCGTTCTGACTTGATGCTTTTTTCGTTTTGTCGCCAAGGGTGTGGGCTCTCCTAAATTTTACCCACAAACACTTGTTAAAAATTTGGGGTGTGGCTTAGATTTGACTAAATACAGTATTTCTTTCCATCAGCTTTGACTTTTATCCAGTTGTGTTTTACTGACACTGTCTTATTATGTTTTATGAATGGTATCAAAACAGTTAATATTGTGCTTTGGTGCTTACATATTAGAGTCGACGCAGCAAAATTTGTGCTACAAGACTTGCATCATGATATTAAAACCTCAAAAAGATTCTAACATGCTTTATTTGAAAGAAGAAAAAAATAATGGTGGAAAAAGGTGCAATTCATGTGGCAATTGACATTATTACGTAAGCACTTGTGCTTCTTACGCATCTGACAATGTTTGCATCTTTACATCATGGAGCCTCCAACCAAACAAGGCTTAAGGAGTAAAACAGAATGAATGCCCTTAGAACTTGGTGATGTTTCTTTAGATTTCATGGTACAATGATGATTTTCTTCTGGTAAACTGTTTAATTTGGTAAACATGATAGAATGAAATGTGGAATTATTTCAATAAAATCGTATGTTTTTTGCTCCACATCATTATTCAATATTTATAATAGGCAAATGTTTTGAAAAAGGTGAATGACTTTATGATAAACATTTCACTCTTCTCGTTTAAAAATTTCATTAAGAATTCTGATTCGATATTCATAGCAAATTTGTATCTTTTAAATTCTTTTGAAGTTTGCATTTTCCTAAATAGTAAGATTGAGAAGTATTATTTTGTTATTTTTTATGATTTTTGGAGCACAGGATAAGATATCTGTGATAGAATATCTAGCTCAAGATTTAGTATTGAATGATATCAAATGCTCAGACAGCAAAAATATCTTGCATTTGATTGAGATGACCAATAGCTTTATCTTAAAAATACCACAATAAAAGAATGAATAATCCTCATATTAGAAGTTCCATGAGAAAGAATAGTTGGATTGGAGAAATCAAATTAAATAAGATCTAAATTTTAATGGTAACAAAAATGTGGGTTCAAAAAGTCAAATGTTTCTTCATTTCTTTTGAGATTAATATCTATGAGAGCTTTGTCATGAAGGGAAAGCTCCGTCATTACAGCTAAAATCATTTAATGCAATATTCAATTCTATTCTAAACTTTCAAAGTTCATATAGCATTGTTCATATTGCATCTTTCTTTGACATTAAGTGATCTATTTTTCCTCGGAAGAATTATTATACTAACTAAAAAGTAAGCCTTTGGTTTTAGAAGTAGTGTAATTCTTATTTCATAACATTAAACATTTTATTAATTTATTAAATTCTAGTAATTATCTTTTAAAAATGTTGAAATTTGTATTTTCCATTGTTGTTATTTTGGGTACTTACATATTACCACAACTATATTGGTGACATTACATGAAATGAAGCAAATGGTTGCCAATTCAACGTGTACGATGCATGAAAAATTGTGATTGCCAACTTGGCGAATTATCTTGAATGTTGGCATTGTTGCGATAATATGCAAGAACCTTATTTTGTTTGGAATTTGCTATTCATACATATCAATAGTTAACCACTTTCAATGTTTCCAAACAGTGGCATAACAGAAAGTATTAGGGGCCCCCTGCTAAGTCCGGTTTTGGGCCCCAAGCTGTATTTGGCATTATTGGCTTTGGGCCCCTTAGAATCCTGGGCTTTCCAGTGATGCGGGGGTTACAGGTTTGTATGCTACACCACTATTTCCAAGGGGAACCTTATTCTACATTTTAACCCAATATTATAGCTTTTCTAAGAATGGAGAAAGAACAAAAGCAATTTTTACACAATTGGTAATAATAAACTGTTCTTTTTTTCATTACCACTATAGAGCAAAGATGTGTTTTATAGTACATACTGCAATATTCTGCAAATATAAAAATAGTTGCAATATATATATACAAAAGAATAATATATCTGACTTTTAAACTCTAGCAAATGAAAAATAATTTAAAAGTTAAGCCTATAAAATTAGGAACAAACGTAAACACAATACACACTACGAGTTCATCGAACTTTCGTGGGTATAATTTTTACTCAAAGAATAATTTGAAACAAGTAATCCACAATTCTGTCATTCCTTCGATTTCCTCCAAACATAATAAAAGCTTTACAAAAAAACAATTTTATAAGTTACTCAATTCTGATATTTTTTCAATCATGACTGGGATGGATTTATATTCAACCAACGAATTTAAAGAATGAAAATATTCCAAATAAAATGCAGACAAAAAGAATAAGACAGATTAGAAATTTCACACAATAAGAGATAAATGCAAATAGTACTTTTTAAAGAAGATTATAAAACTAAAAATAACATGGAACTTACCGGTCAAGTTTATGTCATTGAAAATGTAAACAAACTTTGACAACAAGGTTTTTCACCAAGATACGGCGATCACAGTTAACGTTGTATGAACGACGTTAGTGGTGTTATTATTATTATTTTACTACGTAGAATTTCCAGTTCATTTAATGAACCAGCGATTTACTATAATTCATCAAAATTTTGTATGAATAAAACTATTTCACTTAGTTTTGATTTCAACAAAGTCGGATCAACAACACATGAAATGAACATATTTCAAGATTAAGAAGTTGTAGGAGATAAAATCTCCCATTTAAACAACCTAAAAAATCGATAACATTATTTAAATTTACTTCATAAACTAATTATTCTATGCCTTTTTAATATATATATATTTTTTCTAAAGAAACTTCTAGGAAAATTACGAGGATATATCTCCTAAAGGGCCTGGACCATTATGTTACAGAAGAAAAAATTAAGGCAATTGACAAAGTAATAAGCAGAGAAAGGATAGTACTATAAAAGATTAACAAATGGATATGGTCAAAAATATATGCCAATGTGTCTGAGCTATATGCAGGCAGATATTACTATAATAGAAGCATTTTTCACAAAAGGAGAACATTTTGAAAAAAGTTTATTCTAAGTTAATTTTTTGCCGAAATATTATGTTTAAATAATTTTTTTTGTCACAATATCCTTAAAACCCTTTTATACATATATTCTAATCTAAGTGACACTAGATATTATGAAATTTATCCATTTATGCGCTTTTTTAAAATCACGGTTCTGAACATAGTCGGATACCTTAATGTATCTTATTTCTTTAATTTGTACTTATATGTTTAATGTCAGTTTTATATATATATATATATATATATATATATATATATATATATATATATATATATATATATATATATATATATATATATATATATTGGAATTTGAAGGGTTAGAGGAGAGAGTATATCTTAAATCATGAAATTGGATTTATTTACACATATTTCAATAGTAACTTTCTCCTCATCCAGGATTGGGGTCACAACGGACATACCTTTCACTCATTCTGTTAACTATAAAAAGGGAACAAAAGGATAATAAGAGTTTTTAGTAGACAGAGAGCCACAGGAGATGTTTTATTTTAGTCTTGAGTGTAATTACTATAAGTTAAAATGATTCCCACCATCTTTTTCGAACAAATTGGCCTGCCGAAAAGGGCTATTTCTTTTGTCTTACATTTTACTCGTTTGAAATAATAACAGGTAATTATATGCTTAATTTTGAATTTTTTTAAGACTTGAAATAAATGTGTATGTGTGTATATATATATTGTTAAGCTGCTTTTTTATTCACAGAATTATTCGTTTTATAAGTGTGTATCAATGCGAACAATTTATCTTTTTTTTTAATTATAATTTTCTGCTTTGGCGAGAGGGGTGGCATTTTCCATTTTTGTCCGGGAAAACTGCTAGACCCGCTCCCTGAGTAGAATAATCCACAAACTAAGGATCACGTTAAAATTTTTGCGAGTCGCGAACATCGCATAAATTTATTCGATGATACGACTTTTTCAAACGTATAAATTATCAATAAAATAATGTGAAAAGAGAAATCTTATTTATAAAATTAGAAGCATTTTTTATACCCAAATAATTATAGGTATTAATATACAATACATATACTTCGGCAAACCAGGAGATTGTTAGACATAGTGATAAAAGATAATTTTTGATTTAAGATTTAATTATTAACAATTACACACACAGATTGCCAATTTGAAATACCCACAGTGGAATTTATATGCAATTTAGATCAATCTGATGTTTAGAAGTGGCCTCCTTTGGTAGAAATTTTTTTAATCTACTTAAACTGCTTTCCCTTATTTTGTTTTTTCAATTTTTACTATTAGTTCACACTCTTCTTATATATATATATATATATTTATTTCTGACGAAGGTACAACTAGCTACCACAGATGGTGCCACCATTCAAAGTAGGAATTTGCTTTAAAAGGAAAAAAAAATTACATTACTTGTTTTCTGTAGCCACCACGAGGATCATATACACTGCTGGCCACCGTAAATGCAACACCCTGAAGGAAGCATGCAAATAACATAAAATTTACAACATGCATTAGCGGAGGTGAGATTTGCGAATGATTAGAATTTCAGCGCAGACACACATCATGCTTTCCTGTGGCGCCACCTCAGGCGCTATTTAAGGCTTGGAGGTTTCGACGATTTCAAGTTCGGCTATTGGGTTTTTCTTGTGGTTTTTTTAAAAAATGATCAGTTATGTCTCGTAGAAAACAGCGATCAGCTTTTGATCAAGTATCCGAGTTCAACAGAGGAAGGATAGTGGCCTACGGAGATTGTGGATTATCTTTCAGGGAAATCGGTAGTCGTGTTGGACGAAACCAAACAACTGTAATGCGGATATGTGACCGTTGGATACAGGAGGGTACGACGGACCGACGTGGTCGATCGTATCCACCTCAGTGCACCACTTCACGTGAGGACAGGCAAATTGTGCGCATGACAGTGACGGATCGCTCAGTCACATCATGAACTATATCACAGCACATTGAGTCTGTAACGCATCATTCAGTGTCTGCGCGTACCATTCGACGCCGTTTACAGCAAAGTGGTCTGTCCGCAAGACGTCCATTACTTGCTCTACCCTTGACGCAGAACCCCAGACGTCTCCGCCGCCAATGGTGCGATGAAAGAAGGATGTGGGCGGCAGAATGGAATGAAGTTGTCTTTACTGACGAGTCTCGCATCTGTCTGCAACACCACGATGGTCAGATTCGAGTCTGGTGAGAGGATGCTGAACAGCTGCGTTATGCACCGCAACACTGGTCCTGCCTAGGGTATTATGGTATGGAGCGGTATTGGATATCACTCTCGCACTCCTCTGGTACGCATTGCCGGTACTTTAAACAGCCAGGGCTACATCTCCAAGGTGTTGAAGCCAGTTGTCCTTCCTTACCTTCAGGGCTTGACCACAGCCATATTTCAACAGGATGATGCACGACCACACGTGGCACGCATTGTCCAAAGGTTCTTCGTCAATCACCAGATTGGATTGCTTCCCTGGCCGGCTCGCTTTCCGGATCTTTCGCCGATCGAAAACATGTGGTCCATGGTTGCTCAACGATTGACCCAAATTACACCCCCAGCTGTCACACCAGATCAACTTTGGCAACGAGTGGAAGCTGCTTGATCTGCTGTACCCCAAGAACACATCCAAAGTCTCTTTGAACCAATGCCGAGGCGTGTGGCAGTGGTGATCTCCAACAATGGCGGCTACTCTGACTACTGATTCTGGCAGGAACCACACTTCACAGAAGTCTATAAATTTAATCATTTGATACTTGGTCAACATGTTATCTACAAAATAAATTTTGTTGTACTATCTTTTGTCTTTCTTGGTGTTGCATTTACTGTGGCCAGCAGTGTAGTTCCCTCCTATTATACCGAAGTAGTTCGGTTTCGTGGCTTCTTAAATTCTTTTTAATGCATTTTAATATTCTGGTTCTGTATTGCTTTTCTTAACTCGAAATGTGAAATTTACAATCGAATATGTGCATAACATGTTTTTTGGATTAAGACAGCTAGTTTAGTTGAATGCTCTGAAGGTAATTATAAACAACCACTTAAAAGATCAATATTGATATGAAAATGTTGGTAAAGAAAAATTCTTCTATTCTAAAATACTTTACATGTTTATTTTGTATTTTTTTTCCCCTTCCTATTTTAAATTCAACTGTTTATTTATTTATTTTTTTGAAAATCAATTATCCGTAACTGATATTTTGTTGGAAACGCTATAGGATAATTATTTTTTTAAAAAGTGTAATGAAACATTTAGTTCCGTTTTTAAACGGCAGCATTAAGTGAAACCTGTTTTTTCAGTATTAAGTGAATACAAATTTAAGATCACAATAAGATAATTTTTGAAAAATAACCACTGATTTTAATTTTTAGGTATATATTTTCCTACTTCTAATATTAAACATAATAGCCTTTAATCTCTATAATCAATTTTGTACCTATTTTATATATTTGTAATTTCCCATGTTTGAATACTATGATTCATTGTAGCCTCCGTATGTAATATAGATATATGCTCGGCTGTGTTAGTACCAGCTGAGATATTTGCTTGCCATAATTATGAATTTTTAATGTAGCACAATATATTTTTTTAAATTTTAAGTAACGAACATATGCTGCCATAACGAGATGTTTTTCCTATATTTAAGTTTTCTTTTTTTTAGTCAGCGGGGTTGATTTGTCGCTGGCCTTCTGCACCCAAGGTTGCGGGTTCGACACCCGGCCCAAGTCGGTGGATTTCCATCATGCAGAAAATCGACAGCGGCAATGTCGTATGATTATATGGCATGTAAAAGATCTCTAGAGTGTCTGTCTGGCTTAGATGGTCTCGGCAAAATTAAATCCCAGTACAGGTTCGCATCGTCAGAGCTCAGATGCCTCCCTCTAGGGAGAAAACTGGGTGTCAAAATTACCTGCAGCGATTGGTATCCGCCTATATGGTGCCGCACTAAACAGAGATACCAGCTTCCGGGGAATGTACTAAGTTTGCAATGGTAAAACACCAATCCGCAGCCCATTAGAAATAAAGCTTTCCTTTTTTTTAAGATCTTTGCCTGAATAAGCTATCAATAAACAGGATTTATTCAGAATAATCTTGATTTGTGTTTGTTTTCAACGTGGTAAACGCACATGCCTAAACAAGAACAGAGAAATCTTGCATACTTATGAATGCGCTTTCATTTTAGTTTTAATATACTTTTAGCAAATTAATGACTGTGAAAATGGGTATCTCAAGTCCAGAGAATTAATCGAATGACAATGAGAATGAGCTACATCCATTTATATTTTTCCCTTACTTTATAATTCATTTCATGTAGTACGTTCGAAAAATAGTTAACACTTCTCAGAATACCTGTAGTTATATTTAAAAAGAAATTATTTACTTATTGATCAACAATAATGAATAAATAATGTGTAATAATTAAAAAAAACCATATTTGTGAAACCATATTCAAGTGATCACAAGAAATATATTTTGTCTTTTTGTCTAGTTTTTAAGATAAATCTTTAATTAAAGCTACATATTAGAGGTGCATTTAAGTCTGTCGTGAAGGCTATCAAACTTAAAACATTATAGTAATAAATTATTATCATTTAACATATTTTTTCACTTTAGATAATACAATGAACAAATCATTTATAGAATACTTTCATATTAAAATCATTATTCTGTTTATAATAAAAAATACTGGAATTTTGCATAAGCTTAACAATAAAGTTAAAATGGTATTTAAAATTAAAATATCATAAATAACTTACAACATTAAAAATAAGAAACTTATAACACATTGAATCGTTTCACAATTTTTAATGTATATATAAATTTTCTTTTTATAAATCAAGTTATTGTTGTAAGTTTTAAAGAAAAACTTTTGATTTTAAAAACGGAAAGTGGGAAAAAATCGTTTGGCAGCGAACATTTCGCTCGAATTTTTTTTTGCCCGAAAGGCATACTTTGAATCAGTATCATTTCTCATAGGTACAAAACGAAAAACATCACAGAAAAATCCGGTGTTCTTTTTTTTCCCCTTTTAAATAAATCTTTCTTCGAATTTCCCAGCAAGGAAGCATAGGAAAAGGGGAATAAGCTCGACCATATTTAAAAGACGCCATATTTGTACGCGAGCGAGCGACTGCTATTACTATGATGACAATCTATTATTCAGTGGCAGCGAAAGTAATCCATCATTTTCAGATTCGGGCACAAAAGCCTTCCGCGTTCTCAACTCGTGGTGGAAGGGAGGAACGAAAAAATTGGATTTTCTAAAAAGGGATAGGTCAAATATTGCGAAAAACAGAGCATACCTAGTCTTGAAGATACGGTGTGTGTAACATCGTAAGGATACTCATCAATAAGGAAAAGCCTTTTCCTGTGAGTGGGTTATAAAAGAAAAAGAGAACAGACTTTTCCCTCCTTTATTTCAATTGGAATATTTGAAAATGTAGCATTTTTCAACGGAAAAACGAAGCAAAGAATTGTTTTTAGAGCACTCTGGAAAATTCTCTTTGTCTACAATGTTATAAAGTAAGTCAAAGATAGCGAAATCTATGCAAGTGAAAGTGATGCCATTTTTTCCCCCGCTTATTATACCGCAAAGTAGATATTGCAGTCGAGAAATAATCCATTTGTTTATATATGATTTGTAATTTTATATTACATTTGTCAGGCCTTAAAATGTTAAAAGTTCAATAGAGTCTCAACACAAAAGTCTCTTCTCTCATTCTTAGATGTAATTAACTTTTTGTATGATAAGCATTAAATATTTTAATACTAACTGCACCCTCTGATGTTATGTTAAAATATTTTTGAGATTCAGATTGATTTATAAAAATAAATTCATTTAGCTTCTCAAATTTAATTTGGTTCTTAAGACTGTTTTTTTGGTGGGAAGTATATTGTTCACCACTTACTGGAAGCTATTTAAAGGTAGGACATTTTATGTTTTGTATTTATTTTTGTATTGCATAACGTATTAAAAAACAATTCGTAAATACTAAAATATACTGAAGGAATTATAAAGTAGTTGAATTTTGTATTAAAAAATTAAGAATTTATTTATATTACTTTCCATGAAATTTCAGAAAACAGGAATCACAATATAGAGTCGAAACCATTACAAGGCATACGGTATAGGTTCATCCATTAGGCGCTTGGGGTGGGCCCAGATGAGCTGGACTTAACCGGATCTAAGAGTCCCTCCTTGGGTCCACCACTGCCAAGGGGGCCCGTAGATATTCTACACCCAGGACCCGAAATGAGCTTAAACGGGCACTGAAGCCATACAAACATATCTTGTTCTCATATGCTTTAGTAGGGCACATACTGCAACGTTTATATATATTTTTGTGCATATGGTCAGTGCCGGTTATTCACTGAGTAATTGGGGTGGGCACCCAGAGGCCCGGATAAGCTGGACTTTCGGGTTATAAATTGGGGTCCTCCAGTTCCCCAAGGGAGCCTGTAGATCTGCGCACAGGGCCCGAAACGAACTTAAGTCGGCAATGCATATGGGCACCAATTTTAGTCAGTCGTGCCATCTGAAACAGTTTTATTGATGCTCAGGGCATTTATAGATCGCCCCTTGCGCTTGCGACTTGAACATCCAGATATCAGTTGTCATGCTAGCCGAAGTGCAGTAGCACAAATTATAAATGGGGAAACAATTTCTCATGAACATTAAGAAATTAAGTTGGAGGTAACTACACTTAGCAGTCTTACAAAAGATTAAAGCAAGATAAGAAATTCTGTTTTATCCTGAATTTGAATTAAGAAATTTTTCGGTTCTTTTCGTATTTTCTCAAGTCTCTTCAGTATTACTCCTCACAATCTGACTAGGGATTAAATTTACATAGTCTGTCATTACAATGTCATTTGGGCAGGCTTGAAGGGATTGAATAAACGAAATAAATTTATATCATTCATTTGCATATCTGTAACTCAAAAGCAAAACACTATGTGAAAATTTTATAATTTCAATTTTAGTTTCTTTGTCATTTCAGAGATAAGCAAGAATTAATGAAACCCTTTCACAACCAAGGGAAATATTTTCCCCCATATTATATTTCGGGATTGTCATATTTAATTATAAAGTATATCCAAATGAAATGTATGCAGAATGCAATTACTTAAACGAGAACATTTTTTTTAAAAAAGACGCCAATGATGAAACATTCGCTGGCTGTTTTATACTTTTATTACTTATTCCATTGTATTGTGTCATGTAATAAATATTATCATGTAATAATATATCTCACATGCTTAATGTTTTTCGACAAGCATAATTTTGAGAAATAATAAGATTTATTTGAACAAAGGGAAAACACATACCTGATGAAACTAAACATTATTAAGTATTTTTCTTACCATTTTTATTTATTTAACGTCTAAACTAACTAAAATAAATAGTTACATATTAGTATTCACTCTTAGGAACCTTGTGGAATGTATTTGCATCTCGTAGCAATAAACCAGTCTAATTTTCAAATCTTTAAAAGTCATTTAATCACAATTTGGTCTAGAACGAAATGTTACAAGAATATTAAAAAAATTATGTTTTCATTAAAATTGTCATGATTTATTCTTATAAAAGATTTTCAGTTATCGTTTGGAAATGATAACTTCAAAGAATCTCTTTTTCTAATGTTTGAGAATTTAGTAAAGACAGTGAAAAAAAATGCTGGTTAATTAGAAAAAATTAATGAGGAAATTCGGTTTTATCTATATTGAGTTACTTTAAGCAACTAGCTCTGATAAATGGATAGATAGACTTTTATTATGTGCTAGAATTCAATGATTAGACAACCGACATCTTTAAAACTTACTTCAAAAGAAACAAAACATGTATATATTTTTTTTATTTTAATTATTTTAATTTATTGGATTAATATGGAGGTATATTTTCGTTTTAATAAGAGTACAGTATTCCAGCCAAAATCTTTTTTAAAATGTGCAGTGTATTACGTTTACTATTAACAATAAAAATAATTAAAAATAGTTAAGTATTAATCAGTAAAAAAAGAAATTTTTGTTATTCTTACTAATGTTTATACACCGCTTCATGTTTTACGCTTCTCTTCAAATATAGAATTTCCAATCCCATTACCTTGAGAAAAAACATAAACGATTGATACAGAAAATCGATATTGTGCATTTGTTTATAGTATCGATTTTTACATTTATTTTTAAAAAGTAATTTTTAAATTCAATACTAGAGTTAAGAGCTATGTTTACGGAAAACTGTGGTTTGGACTTTGATGTATACTTTATCGTGTGCAATTTGCAGTTTGTTATGTTTTAGAGTGCTTAAAACCGATTTCCTTTCATGTTTGGAAAACCAATTACTCCCGCTATTATTATTTAAAGGAATATTGGAAAATAATAGGAATTTTTCTCTTTCGGAAGAAAGCGGATATATAGAAAACATTGGTTTGAGCTATTTATACGTTTTGTGAAATTACATTCGTATTTCGTTACCAATAAAATGGTCGAAAAGCAATTTATATGAATTAAATAAAGAATTTCCTCCAAAAAACATATATTGTTTTAGGTATTTCAGTGCATCTAAATTACTATGAAAAATCAATGCATCCAAAAGTGCATGAGGCTTATGTATAAGTAATTTTCTAACAAGAATTTAAATACTTCATTTTATCAAGAAATCAAAGAAATTTATTTCATTTTTCTTTTCATTCGGGTTTTACTAATTTTACCAAGATTGAAAGAGATAACCTGCGGATATATCCTTTTATACTCTCGAGTACAATTTTCTGATTGAATTAAATTTGAATTTATTTTATCATCGTATTTTTTCCGTTTTCATTATTTATCTTCCAATATTATCAGAAGCCTCAATTGTAATAAAAGCTTCAGAAAAATAAAAATTTGTGATGATACTACGCATTTAAAATCTGTTTGAACACCAATTGTTTCATAGTATTTTCTCGAACTTTAACAATTTTCGATTTTGAATACTTGTCACTGTGTATTCCTCCACCACAGTTTAAATACAAAAATGTATTTTCAAATAAAATTAAGAAAATATGTTTAAAATAAAAAATTTGCAGGCATAGTGCACATTTTTAAATACATCTACTAGTGCGTGTTTGCAATCTTATTAAGGTATCCGACTACGTTCGGAACCGTGATTTTAAAAAAAGTGCATAAATGGATAGTTTTCATGATATTTAGTGTCACTTAGATTAGAATATATGTATAAAATTGTTTTAAGGACATTTTTTATAAAAAATTAAATAAATATTTTTGCTAAAAATTAACTTAGAATAATTTTTTCAAAATGTTCTCCTTTTAAAAACACGCTTCTATAATAATAATATTTTGTGTGTGTGTGTGTGTGTGTGTGTGTGTGTGTGTGTGTGTGTGTGTGCTTATATAAAGCAAAGATTCTCCAGAGACTTCTGAACTAGGATTTTTGAAAAATTCAATTATTTTCAGAGTACTGCAACCATTTGAAATAATTATAGGCGTTTTTTTCTTAAAATTTCTCCCCTCTGTTGTCGTAAAACATGGATAACCCCACTTCTAAGTCATATATTTCAAAAATTCTAGTTGAGCCTCTGTACAGAGGTCTCAGCTATATACAGGCAGAATATTATTATAATAAAAGGATTTTTCAAAAAAGGGGAATATTTTGAAAATGGGTCGTTCTGGGTTCATTTTTTGTCAAAATTTTTTATTGTAATAACAGTCTTAAAACAATTTTATATACATTTTCTAATCTAAGTTACACTAAATATCATAAATGCTATTCATTTGTACGCTTTTGCAAAATCACGGTTCCGAACGTAGTCGGATACTTTAAGTTTAAAGGTAAATTGAAACACACAGCATTATAATGTTAATTATCTTATTAAATAACCATAATATGAAGAAGTTAACTATAAACCTAAAAAAAAATCGTCTATCATAAAAAATTCTGAATCACTAAAATCGATTTTCTGCACACATATAAACAAAAGTCTGTAATTTAAAAAATGACTTTATTGTCCTTTTTATTCCTTGATAAACCCTTTTTTCTTTATATATTATCTCTTTAGTCAAATTAATTTTTGAGCACATGGACATTTTAAATATTATTTAGATGTAACATTCGAATCCCAGAAGCTGAGTGGTTAGTGCACCGCGCCTTCACACCACAGGTCCGAGGTTGAAACCCTGGATGGGCAAGGTTGACTCAGCCTTTCATCCCTTCAGTGGGTTGATAAATAAGTACCAAGCTTGCTTGGGAACTTAACACTGGGGGTTTCACGTCAGACTGACCAGCTGACCGGAACATCTCCTCATGCACCTCAGGGCCCAAGGGCGCGTATTCTGAGCTGGACACAGTAGCACAGTACGCCTTGTCCTTCATGGGCTATCACGCCACTGAGACAACATTAGATGTAACATTACTTCTCTCTCTCTTTCTCTTATATTTACATTTTACGACTTTTCTACCGTCTTATTATGAACTCTCAATTTCTTACTGTAACCTCTACATATTTTATAGTTTAGTTAGGCATTTAAATCATATTTAAATCTAATTTGTATATCTAATTTGTATATTTTCTCATTTTTCATTATTTTCATTGACACTCTTTAGAAATTAATTTTGGTATCAAAAATCTTTTTTCGCTTTAATGATTATTTTTTTTTCAGGGAGTGCGGAAATATTTAATTTACTTCTTTTATTGAAGAACTTTAAGTCTTAGAATAAAGGAGAATTTTTTTTAATATTTAGATTTCATTCTGGAATATGTTAGTGGTAAATGTACTTAAAATATGTATTTTTTCCTTAAGACCGACTAAAAATAGAAATTAATAATATCACTCATAGCAGTTAATTAAAAATGCGCTATATTAAGAAAAAATTATAAAAAAATGGAAATTGCAACAAAAATTAAAAGGTTCAACAAATAATTTCTCCCTTTTCAAAAAAGTTTTTCGTGATGTTATAATAAATTTATTACGAACTATCGCAACAATTGCCTGGACTGGAATCGTTGCCTGAGTGCTGCTCTCATACTCAGATTTATTAACAATCAATGGAACTAAATACTTGACTTTTCAGAAAGCTGCAAGAGCTGTGCAGGTTTACCAAACTCTGAGGACTTCATCAATGAAGCACTGTGCAATGCAGTTTCAGTGATGAATTTCACTGAAGAGGAACGCCAAGAGCGAATTTTGCGGAAAAAGAACAAGTGCCTTTTTTATTCGAATATAAGCCACACTTTATTTCCAATATTAATGCTACCAAAAAAACAGGTGCGACTTAGAATCGAAGGGGGAAAATTTTGTTGGATGGGGCAATTAAAGGTTCATGAATGTATTTAAAGATTTATAATATTGGTAAAATAAGCAATTATTCATTTCTTATTAGTTCTCATTTTAAATTTATTTTAATTTCGCAAAATTGAATATCGATAAACAATTTTACACTATTTTTAATTTTCCACAAAAAATTGTTGAGAATTTGGGGTGTGGCTTAGAATCGATGGCGGCCTAGATTCGAATAAATACGGTAAATAGAACTACATAATATATGTAAATTACAGTTTTATAATTTGGACAATGAGTATGAACAGAGTAATAATTTGTGAAATAAGGGTTGCTCCATTGTAAGGCGGACAGGGAGTACTCCGCCCCTAGAATGTTTAATATTTATCAGTAAACTATTCCATACATTATGAATTATTCCTTTTAATTAGTTCTTGATAATTATTGTAAATAAATTAGCATTAATTAAATATAAAAATAAATTCGTGTCTCTATGTGTTAGTAGTATAATTCTAACCATGATTTCATTTCATTTATATCTTAAAAGCACTTTAATAACTATAAACTTAAAATTTGAATAATTATTTCAAAAAGGCTTGATTTTTAAAACAAATAACACGATTTAAAAACTATCTTGGTTTTTTTCCTCCAACGTTTACTAAAAACTTGATAATTATTTGCCAGCGTTTCACAATTTACTTTACTTAATTGGTTAGTATATATTTTTTTGAAAATAAACTAGAATCCTGCATTAAAACTTCCCGTTATTTATATATGGAAACAATTACATAGCTAGCAGCTGCTTTCATTCTGCAGACGCACGCAAATATACGAAACAGAATAAATTAAAAAGGAAAATAATTTCTACGTCGAAATTAAATTCCAAGTAATTTATTAGCAACGGTAGACTTGAGTGAACCTGGAACTTACTTTATCAGACAGGTTCTGGTTTAAAACAAAGCGAAACCACATCCGGGATGATGCAATATGCTGTTTAATATGGATTAACACAGAATGGGAAACATGTTAACGATCGAAAAATAGGCCTGAGAATTTTTCTCGTTTTCCAGATGTCTTGCATCTGATGAATTTTCATGATCCTTTAGCGCTGCGCTCGAAAATGGCAGATTTTAGACGAGGGCTCTTCGAAAGAGGCTAACTTAATTATCTTGTCTTCACAGTAGAAGTTATTATGGACTGTAGTGGTGTACACTGATGTTTATCTTGTAAAAAAGGATGTGCCATGCATATATGAGGGATATTAGTATTTTAAAATGAAATTTTGACAAAAAAATCTATCATGGAAATAATGGTTGATTGATGTGTTGTCGATACAAGGTTTATATGCATTTGAGAAGTTTTTAAAAAGCACTTTATACATACAGTGGGCCACAAAAGTGTTCGTACACTTGCAATTTCTTATAAAATTTAACGTTTTCGACTAATAAAACTTAATATATTGTAATTGTAATTTTTTTATGATATTTGCAACTTGTTCTTAATGGAATAACACAAAATTAATTTTTTAAAAATAGTATAACTATTTTTTAAAAAAATTAATAATCAAAAAGCTACTAAAAACTACGCCACAAAAGTCTTCGTACACTTGACAAAATTCCAACTTAGCTTTAAATATTGTATTTCTTTCTTAATTTAGTACTTAGTGGGATATTTTTTAATGTCCACAACAACTTTTAAGCGTCTCGGTATAGATTTAATCAGTTTTTTGTAATTTCTGCATCGATTTTCCTCCATTCTTCTGTGATTATTGTTTTTACTTCACATTTTGTGTTTATTTGTCATGTTTTCTTTTTTTACATCAAAATCTCCCCAAATATGTTCTACTGGGATTAATAAAGTGATTGAGGAGGTGTTTTCATAATTTGGGGACAGTTATAGACACACCAGTGGCGTACATTGAGGGAAGTGCGCTTGGCGTAACTATCTTGTTAAAAAATGAAGTCGTTTCTAGTATTCAAGTTTTGGACAAATAATTTAAAATTTCTCTTTAAAATATTTAAATAGAGCTCATGATTCAAAATATTAACAAAAAATACCAAATTACCTAATTCTGCGGTCGATTTACTCCCCCACGCAAGAACACTTCCACCTCCATGTTTTATTCATCCAACTAGATTCTTGGGATTACGTGGCGTAATTTTTTAGTAGCTTTTTGATTATTAATTTTTTTTAAAAATAGTTATACTATTTTTTTAAAAAATTAATTATTAAGAGCTTATTAATTATTAAGTACTATTAAGAACAAGTTGCATATATCATAAAAAAATTACAATCACAATATGTTAATTTTTATTAGTCGAAAACATTAAATTTTATAAGAAATTACAAGTGTACGAACACTTTTGTGGCCCACTGTATATATAGAGAGAGTTTAAAGTTTGAAATTTTATCAGTAATGCTTAAAAACAAGTAATGGTTTCTATTTTCCTGGGGGAAGGGGGATTTTATGCATGTTTTTGAAAAGTATTATTTTTTTATACTGATTAAAAATTTCTCTGTATTTTTTCTTCGTAATTTACATTTGCTACTTTTCTTAATTACAAATTCAGAATTCTTGATTATGAGAAATGAGTCATTTAGTTATTACCGGAGTTTGTGAATTTTCTGAAATTACATAAAAAATATTATAATTGTTACATTATAAGTAAAAAAATCATGGTTTTAATTAAAATGTTTTTATAAATGCATAATTGTGTATATTTTAATATGATTTTCTTACAAACGTAAAATATAAGCAGGATTGTAAAAATCGCTTCATACTGAAACTTCTTGATAAAAAATATTGCATTAACACAAAATAAAATGAAGGTTTTTAAATGCATTGTATGAATTATTTAGATATTTCTCTCTCTCTAAAAGATACATCCAAATGGAATGTGTTTTCCATTGTGATTACGTTTTCCATGAATGGTCTAAATTCATAACAGTCGCATGATAGATGCGATACATGATCTCCATTGAATTCAAAACTGATATCAGACTTGAACTAACTGTTCTACCTTAAACTTTTAAATTTGATAATTTGGTAAAAATACACAAGTATTAAAAATCTTCAAAAGGATTTCAACATTTAAAGAAAAATTCTCATATTATACGTGTATTTTTAAACTAAAAATACGTGAATTTTGTTTACTTTATTCATGTTATTATTGACAAATATGTACTTTAAAAAGAAGGGTTCTGTAAAAAGGATTGGCAACAGAGAAGAGCATAAATTGATTGGTTGGAAACTCCTGATTGTAGTCACCTTGAAAATGTGACGTCATATGAATTAATCCCATCACTACTTTTACTAACAACGACTAAATATTCTAAAAATATTTTAAATTAAATATAAAAGCAAAACTTAGAGAATATAAGTTATGTTATGATCCGTTGTACTATTATTACGGAATGTTTCGTTGTATTATCATTTAGTATCATGAATGAATGGATACAGAAAGAACATTAGATCAAAACATCATTATAATTCATCTCCACATCGCGAATATAAACACTTTTATCAATCATATTCTGTGTGTTTATTGTCTTTACTGAAATATATAATTACAAAACATTCGTAAATGATCAAAAATTATGCAACGCCTAGATGAAAATGTCACAGATGTGACTTTTTTATTATTCTTTGCGTGACATCTGAAGTGTTCTTGGAATATTCCATTAATAAATCTATATATATGTAGAATGTTTTACGTAATTAGTATAATTAGACAGCATTTGTCACCTCTTGAAGTCATTATTCGCGATAAAAGCGTGTGTGATAGATAAAGGTTGTGGTGGTGAACTTCTGGACATCCTATTCTAATGATGCCATTCAACAAACTATGGCAATCAGTGCATACAAAATGATTTGCCTTTGTAAATGTCTTTTCGATCGTTTGCTCTTTCTTTTTAGATAACAGTTCTTTTATTATGTATTTTATAGAACTCAACAACTTTTTTAAAAATTAAATCCAGGATTTTTAATGTATTTATTATTTTAAATATGATAATCTCTATAAAAATTTGAGATTATAAATAACTGACTATCGTAATAGTTTCAGAATTCGTAAGAAAATGCTTGTAATATTTACTTACGAAAGTTTACTTAAGATTATAAATGAGTTTCTTTAAGACTTAAAAGGGGAAGATATTGGATTCTAAGCATATTTGTGGGGGGAAATTTTTAATACCACTAGAGATTATTTCGTTTTTATCTTTAAATATGCTCTACTTTCTATTTCTTTGGATATAACTTCAATCTTCTTGATGTAAATTAGTTATTAATAAAAAGAGAAAACATCAAGTTAAAATCAAAGAAAAAATGTGTTATAAGAAGCCTTAAAAACACTGAAGTATTTTATCTTTCTTATCTACTTCCAAATTGAAACACTTATATATGTTATAAAGCATGTACGACTATAATTTTGTAAATTTACATCAAAGAACATTAATAAAATATTTGATAGCTTTTTTTATATGTATATTGTAAGGAATTAATTAAAATAAACACATAGGGATATTTCTAAAAGTTTTGAGCATAATAATTACGTTTTTTAAACTTTACAGGAAGCTGGTGTTTCTTTAATGTTCACATTTAATACCTTGTTTAGATGCATGTTAAGTTTCTAAAAGACAATCTAGAAGATGTATTTTTTATTGCATCATCATTCTCAGGAACAATCACAATTAATTTTTAAATGTTTATCAAGAGTTCAAATATTATAAATATTTTCTTGTCCTTGAATATTAGTATTGGATTCTATATCAATTTCAAGATGTCCATGAAAATAAATTTTTTGTTTAATTATTTTTAGCTATTGAATGCTTTTAATTTCTCTGCGTTTCCTATTATAGATTTTTCACATAAAAATTTATTTATAAACCGTTTTTTAATAATACAATTATAGCAAGTTTCAAGGTGTTATTTTTTCCAGGCATATTTCAATTTTAAATATTCTTTAAAAGATGCCTATATGAATTAATATGTTTTTAATTGGCTTTTTATTTTAACTTAAATCATTTTTTTAGTACAAAAATTAAAGCGGAAAACACTACGTTGATAGGTACACAAGGAGAATGTTTCTATATTTTAAGGTCGCAATATGATAAAAGCAGGCACTCACGAAATAAACATAGAAGTGTAAACATTGGTCCCGAGTCTGTGAATCCAGTTTCCAGTAGAAGCTAACCTTAATCTTTCCTTACAATTAGAACGCTTCAAATATTTACGGTTTTTATTCTACCTCAAGTTATTATAAAATAGCATAAAGTGTGATTATATATTTAAAATTGTATTTCTCTTTAGATAGTAATATTTATCAACACATTTTCAAAGGAAAACGACTATTGTAATACAATAAAATTTTATCTGAATTTTTCTTAAATTACAATTGCTGGCTGGATGGCGTGATTGGTATGTCGCTGGCTTTTTGCACCTAAGGTTGCGGGATCGACCTCGGCCCTAGTCGGTGGATTTTCATGATGCAGAAAATCGACAGTTGCCATGTTCTATGATTACACGGCATGTAAAAGATCCCTAGAGCGTCTGTTTGGCTTGGGGGCTCTTGGCAAAATTAAATCCTTGTACATGTTCGCATCGTCAGAGCTCCAGTGCTTCCCTCTAGGGAGGAAAATGGGCGTCAAAATTACCTGCGGTGATTTGTATCCACCTACATGGTGCTGCACTAAAAAGAGATACCAGCTTCTGGGGGATGTACTAGGTCTGCATTAGTAAAACACCAATCCGCAGCCCATTAGAAATAAAAAATTGCTTTTAACAGTTTATCCTTAATTTCTTTGGAATAAAAATGAATGGAAGGAAATGTAGTCTAGAGCTGTTCTGAATCAATCTTAAAATTTGGGTCAAATTTGAAAGCTTTGTATTTTGAGAAATAAAATCATGAAATATTGTTGAAAACAGTGATGAGTATAAATTTAAATTATAATTCACAAGGAATTTATTTACAATGATTGAAATTCAAAAACAAACAAAAAATATCAAAAAAATTCATAATATTTTTAATGCAATTTCAGTTTAATAAAAAAAAGCTCTGTTCGCTTTTTATGAAGAAATTGTGCTTTAACATTTTATATTTTAAAATAAGTTGTTTGATAAAAATATGAAAATTTTTTGATTAACACATTAAAATTCATTCGAATAACAATTTAAGCAGCATTTTAAACATTTTCTTAATATAATTTCTTTTGTCATTTTACATCTTATAATTCTCATTTATATTACGTATCACCGTGATAGCAAAACAATTTTGAAAAAATATAAGGTAAATCAAGGGATTTTTCGATTAGTACTTTGGAAATTGAAATGACAAGGCCCTGAAAAAAAAAATACACTTTATTTTTCAATATTTCATTAATTATGTATACAAGTTAACTACCTTCTTAATATGAAAATAAATAAGAAATTTAATGTTAAAAAAATGCATTTAGTTGGGGCAGTCATGGAGTGAGTCATGGCACCAGTCATGGAGTGAGATACTACAAAACCACAACACCTCAGTAAATAAAAAATCTAAGGGTAGCATTACAAAATTAAATATAAAGTAACAATAACTATAGAAAAACAAAAACAATTTTTTTTTTAATTCTTTCATAATTAGCTTGCTCGAATGATGAACATTTCACTCAGCGCAAATGATTATCATTGCAATTTTCATGCAACCATTTGTTGCATTCGATACACTGACTCCAGTCACACTTGGGACTTTTTTTTTAGCATAAAAGTACCCTTTATACACAAAAATCTTCATTATTATCTTCATCAAAATTGTCACTCTAGTATGTAGAGGAATCTCTTCTCTTGAGGATGACAAACTGACACGTCTCTTTTTCTTCTGTTTCTTCGAAGGTTTTTTCTTATTTGTTATGACCTTACCTTCCTTTTCTAGCTTTCTTTGGGTCTTTTCCTGCATAGCTGCTCTCCTATCTGATTTAGTTAAGACTTCTGATGTTAGATTTTTTTTTACGCCAGGTTGGTTTGCGTTTTCTGACCAGAAGAATAGGTCTGTGCTTCCGTGTTCTGTGCTGGTGCAGGCAACCGATGGTGATAAACCACTTATCATTAATTACATTTAAGTATTATTAATGTAGGATATCCCATTTGTAAAAGGTTAGATCCTTTACCGAGGTCGGCAATTCTAATCAAAACAGTATTCCACATCAAGTCATCTAGCGTCCCTTTTAAAACACCGTCATCAACCTTTTTCGCCAGAGGCCCACTAACACCCGTCGAGAAACGTCGTATTTCGCGCGTCAGCGCCGTTCGTCCGCGCCACGCGGTAAGTCTTAATAGCACCATAATGAGTTCTATCGTTCGTCCGCGCCAGGCGGTAAGTCTTAATAGCACCATAATGAGTTCTATTTAATCTCAATTGCCTCCCTTAAAGTAATGTGATCTAACTTTCCTATTCTTCCGAAATATGCTTATCCAACTTTCCTATTCTTTTGAAATATTCCCCATGTAAATACTCCCCTATAATTCTTAATAAATTATTTAGTTTTCAACCAGTTTCTTTCTTGAACTATGTTGTCTATTTTATTTCAAAATTAACTAATACACCCTAAAAACCCCTAGACACCACGCCATAAAAACCCCGCTATCTGAAGAATCCCACCTTTTTGGAAGATTTCGGTTGGATTCCCACATTAATAATAATTATTATTATTAATTGCATTTATATTTTATACGATAGTGTATATAGTGTTACAATTTTCGCGTCAGTTGTCAATAGAAAATTGATCTTCTTTAACTATAGTCACTTAAATATACCAATACCTCATCGAGTGTTACCGCAAATTTCAATTTTTCAGCAACTCGGTGTTTTTTACATAATTTTCTACAATTAGCTTTTCTTTCAGCAATATGTTTTAAAAAAGGAGACGAACTTTAGGTTTAAACATCTGTTTCGATGCAATGAATCTTTGACTCGGCGAATTTTCATTTAAGATCAGGTACATTGCTTTCTTGATAGTTGTCTGCGATTAAACAGTCTTAGAATGAAGTTTCGAGGTCATGTTTTTCATTTTTACTTTGCGGTAGACTTTTTTCTCTTTCTAATTTAAAACATTATAAATATCTTTGTTTAAAGTGCAATAACCGAAACTTTTACATCGCTTTTTAATTTGTTTATACGAATATTTCTCCTTGGAAAGCGTAATTACGTAACCTTCAAGTCTTATATCATTCTTAGGAGAGCCATTTTTAAAACAAATCTTTTATTTTACCTTCCAATTAGAAGAACACCTTAGTAGACAATTATTCTGAAGTTTCCAAAGTTTTATCTCAAAATGCAAACGAGAAAATGAATTGCAAAATTGTTTCCATAAATTGTGAACGTCCTTCGGTATAACAATAAAATTAGACAATATCTAGGAGTCAGTTTCTAAAAATAGACGTAATATTGTAACAAAATTTCTTTTAGTGTTTTATACGTATTCACAATTCCCAGATTTTCTCATATGGTACAATTTTTCCCTACTAAAAAAAAAAGAAGGGGAAAAAATGATATATACTTTGACACGTTTAAAGTGAATTTCTTCTTTAATCCAAAACCTTCGAAATGTGTTCGAAACTCTCTATTTTTTTTTCCCTAAAACGAAAATTCCGTTCCTTTTTCGAGAGTATGAGGTTCTATTGAATGATTTATATTCAGTTAACACTCTCGGAAATTTTCCCTTAGACGTATAACTATAAATTGGAGCACGGACATGAAAAATGATGGTTGTAAGTTTTAGAAAACCCTGCCTTGGAATCTCAGGATAGAAATGGATCTAGAAAAAGGGTATAAAAGGAACAGGGCATCCCCGAGAATAATTTCGCATCCAGTTATCCATCAACGTCAGGGAGGTAATTTCTCCGCCTGCCCTCGCCGAAGAACACGCACTGCCATCTGCCGATGCTGAATTTAAATTCTCTACTCTAGGGAAAAAAAGCTCACCATTAGGGATCTAGAACGTTGTCTTCTTTTATGCATGTTCTATAATTATCTTTTGTTATTTTACTTAGCGTTTTTTCCCTGGTTGGACTTGACCAGTGTTTAAAGTCTGGAAATGAAATGTGTCAGTAATTTGCCTAGTTTTGGTAAATGACTCAATTCAACAGACCGCTGTTTAGGGATTATATTAAAAGTGTTTGAAATAAAAGGAATGACTTTAATGATGTTTTCGCTCAGAGTTCACTCGAAGTTATTCTTTTTCAGGTAAAAAAAAGTGCCTTTATATTAGAATGGCATTCTCATTTCACCAACGTATAGAGAACAGCATATTTTAATACAATATTAATTTGTGCTTTAAACATTACTTATCGAATTAGGTTTCTTATTTAATTTCTTATATTTTTATGCCTAATTATTCTCAGCTTTACATATTATGTTGAATAGTGTTTTTAATATTTTATATTTTAAAGACACGCTACGATAAATGGTATATATTGCACTAAGAAAATTTGTATTAATATTTGTGTTCTTTTTATCTCAAAAAATGTTTTATATTTAGATGTTACTCATTAACATTGAATCGTTATAGCCATAAAAGGCGCAACAATAAATCATAAAGGATATATTTCAGAATTACACTTTTTATAATTATATTCACTTACATTATTGTGTAATACGTTACAAAGTATTAGGATTTTTATTTACTTATAAGATATGTATCTCAAAATTCCCACTACCTACATGTTATGCTTGTTTTATCAAGTTATCTGAAACACTAAAGAGGAAAAACATTTGGTGATCATGGCAAATTTTGAAATAACGATAGTTTATATTTTTGATGCTTTTTCCAATTCCAGCTATTAGTTCAAAATCCTCCTATATATATATTTATATGTATATCTTGCTTAAATTTTCAATCACATTAATAAAATACTTTTCATTCATCCACTGAAGTTCAAATACATTTTTTAAAATTTGTAGTGAATTACACTTGCTGTTAATGCAGTTCTTTCAAATATTAATTCATTAATTAAATTTTAGTTAATTAATTATAGTTTAAAAGATGTATTTCAGTCGAGATATTATTCTCTCTAGATGGCAGAACTATTGGATAAAACAGCTTTTGTTAAATTTGTGATGAAGATTTAACTTAACCTGAATAATCATATGCTAGTTAGACGTCAGCTTTCCTTTTACACTAGTTTTAAGATAAATTCTTACCTATTATATTCAACGGTTATTGAAAAAGGTAACTACAAATTTAATGTTGTTAAAACTTTTATGTTAATTTAAAAGGTGTTTTGCCACTTAACATTGTGATTCTATCATATGTACATACATGTTTATATTAATTGTAATTATTTAATTAAAAGTGACTAAAATAAAAAAAAAGTGTTAACCAAAGTAGGAATTAACTTTGAATATTTTTTATATCACTTATTTATTTATTTTACAAATGCCCCCACACTACAATAGCCATTCGTGCACGTGCTCTCCAATATTTTTCGACAGTAGAATTAAAACTTTTTTGTACAGGTCACACGTCCAAATGTTCAGCGGTCATAGGCGGACCAGAGTCACACAGAGTACAGTCCGGTGAGTCGGCGATACTAATTCTGTAGAAATGAGATTTCAGACTGTCAAGCCCTGTCATGAGTCTAAAATGAGCAACAGCTGTTTTTCTAGGAATCTCAGGAACCCAGGACAGGTTTTCGCTTCGTTCAAGATTACCCAGTTCTTATCCTTCGACATCTCCACAGTTTCCATTTTAAAATTATATTTAAATGTCATATTAGTAAAAAGCCTTAAGGAATTAAATGATTAAATTCTCGTCGGTCTTTGGATCACAAGAGGTCCTTTCTGCTGTTTTTCTTATAATTATGGTTCAATTGCCTTGTTTTACTATTAAGGTATCCGACTACGTTCGGAACCATGATTTTAAAAAAGCGCATAAATGTATAATTTTCATGATATTTAGTGTCACTTAGATTAGAATACATGTATAAAATTGTTTTAAGGACATTATGACAACAAAAAATTATTTAAATACAATATTTTGGCAAAAAATTAACTTAGAATAACCTTTTTTCCAAATGTTCTCCTTTTGTAAAAAAGCTTTTATTGTATTAATATTTTGCTTGTATATAGCTCAGATCTCTGTACAGAGGCTCAACTATGATGTTTGAAAAATTCACATTATTTTCAGAGTTACAACCATCTGAAATAATTATCGGCGTATTTTCTTAAAATTTCTCCCTTCTGTTTTCGTAAAACATGGATAAACCAACTTCCAAGTTATGCACTTCAAAAATTCTAGTTGAGCCTCTGTACAGAGGTCTGAGCTGAATACAGGTAAAATATTATTATAATAGAAGCATTTTTCACGAAAGGAGAACATTTTGAAAATGGGTCATTCTATGTTCATTTTTGTCAAAATATTGTACTTAAATAATTTTTTATTGTAATAATATTGTTAACCCAATTTTATATACATTGTCTAATCTAAGTGATGCTAAATATCATAAATATTATCCATTTACACGCTTTTGCAAAATCACGGTTTCGAAAGTCGGATACCTTAAAGCTTATGTTAAATAGATTTTTATCAATTCAACGTATTATTTCCTTTATTTGCTTATCAACTGGCATTCCAGTATTTCTTGTGATTTCTGTCACACTTTTGCAAATATTTTATGAGTTCAAGAATTTTTTGTTGTTAATAGAATGACAATAAAAAAATTCAAGAGCAAACGATAAAAAATTATCGAATATTTTAAATTTTGTTGTAAAATGCAAGAAATGCAGTGGAAATAAAAAAAAATCAAAATGATAAATTCGTTACATTTTTTTTAAAAAAATTTCTGATATCTCACTATAAAATATTCATCCGATACCCTGATATTTAATTATGAAATTTAAGTAAAGTAAATCTATTATTTCCTGAACAAAAAACAAAATAAATATATTTCACACGCGTTTCAAATTTTTTTCTTCTTTAATTGGATTCTTTGAAAGAAATGCTCTTGTGACTTTAAAATATCTTCAATTAATACCTTCCTATTATTTGCTTTTTGTACGACTTATAAAATCCTTCATTGATATTTGCCTTCTTTTAGAATCAATACTTTTAATACATGGAATGAAAACTTTATCAAAGTTAAAGACTAAGATAGTAACTGATTTGTTCTTCAAAAGGGAATTTAAAATTTAGTTTATTGAATTTATCTGTTTTTCATACAGATTAACTTTTCCTAGCAAACATTTTTTTTTAAAATTCTAAGACTAACTATTAAATTTTTATACATTTTCTTAACTTATTACAAATTAAATGCAAAGTCTTTTATTTTGATTCTGCATTCTTTAGAATATCACAGTTTTAATAACATAATAAATTTATTTATTTTTGAACTTTTTTTTGCCCTTTTACTTTAATACTACTTTTTTGATGCGCAAATTGCTACCTCTCTTAACTTTCGGATTAAAAAGAGCAAAAATAATTTATTTAATAAGTATGTAATATGTATAATTAAAATTAAAAGGAACAAAAGTGTGTACGAAAAATAAAAAATTTAAAAACCAGTAATCTTTTATATTTACGTAAACTTTTTATAAACTTAATTAAAACTTTATATTTTAATAATAATTGTGTATTCTATTGACTTAAGGCAACAGAGCTGTCATTTCTTAACATTTTGACGAATGAGTCCTTTATTAATTTTCTAAAAGGTTTCGTTCATTTGAATCCATCAAATTAATTATTGCAGTTTTTGTCAGTTGATCTTTAAATACTTATTATCTTTGTGCTAATAACGCTTTTTTAGATTTAAGTGAATGATTTTTCATAAGAAATTACTCAGCTTTATTATATTTCAAATTTTTACGAGAATAGAAGCTCCATGTAGACATAATCTAGTTCTATCCTGTTCAACGTTTTTGGATTATTTTCAGTTATTTTAATGATAATCTTTTAGTATCTATGGAAAAAAAAAAAAGAATGGTTGTTTGTTAAGTACAACATGCAAACGATATAGTAATGAAGGGCTTACTTTTGGAATGAAAGTGATATTGAATGAATAAGGGTATTCTTAGAAATATTTTTAATATGTATAAACAGAAATGCAATTAAAAACTTAAATTATGTGAAAGATATATTTTCTTCATGGTGTATTCTAACATTAATTAAATCCATATCGGCACTTTTTTACATAAAGTTTTAAATTCAAGATGTTGAAATAGATAGAAAACTGAGATGGGAAAAAAATTTTCTAAATGAATTATATTTTTTGTGTGTTCCCTATATTAAATATTTAGAGCAATAAATAACTAAAAATCGAATGATAAAAAAAATTGTGTTGTTAATATTTCGATTCCCAACCAAGAGCTTAAGATTCCCCTTATTGAATAAGTATTTTTACTATTTGTGTGTGTGAAACTTAATTTTACTTCATTTCTCATTTCCAAAAAGTTTGAAATTTTTTTTTACTTATTTATTTAAAAAAAAAATTTTTGCCTGATGAATAAACAAAAAATTTATAGAGTAAACAAAGTAGTAAAGAAAAATTTTATAAAAAATACGAAAAATTTAAACAAAAAATTTTAAGAAAAAAAATTTGCAAATTAATAGATTTTTAGCTTCATGAAATAGAATTTAATGGAATTAATTGCTTTTAATTTTTTAACTCTTAAGTTAAGCCCTTATTATAAATAACAGATATTTGCAAGTATAAAAAACTGTCAATCGATATACTAGTTTATATCGATGAATGTACTTCAAGTTTTTCTTTTAAATGAACGTTAAAACATTTAATTTTGTGCATTTGCTTTTCGCATTCAAATTCTATTCTTACGGTAAAGGGTTTTACTACAAGAAAAAGATTATAAAACATAATTTAATAGATTCAAAAGGAAAGAAAAACACTCATAAAAAAGACAAAAACAAAACTGTGCTTTCCAGGGAAACCCGGGCTTGACCCAAACTGTTCACGACACTCCTAAACAAAACAACCATATCAGTTATCAGAATTACTTTTTCCAAAAACAAATCGTTCACTTAACACCTGTGTAATAATCTGGTTCTCTAGTTCATTTTCATAATTTATCGCACTCCTAACCGAAACGAAATAAACAAGCCCATTTTTTCCCTGTCTTCCCTATGCCTTATTAATGATTCATTATGGAACCACCTGGAGTGAACGCTTTTACTTTTAGTCGCTTTTTAGTAGCCCCCAACATGGGTTCATTGCTGAGGAGGGCGGTGAACAAAGGGGACGTTTTTGTCGCGTTTCCGTTTCTGCTTAAAAGGGCCCTTTTTTGGGTCCCAAAGGGGGTATTCTTTTTGGGGAAATTAGGTTTGAATTCAATGGGCTTTTGCTTGCTTTTCAAAACGATCGGTTAGGTGATAAGATCTCAGGTACTTTTTATGGGGAAAAAGGGGTCGAAGGTTTGACGCTGTATTCACTCAATAAAAAAAAATGAATCCCAAAACCTTTTAATTTTTCCAAAAAAGAAAAAGGCCCGTTAATATTTTCATTTCAAGTTCCTAGACAGCAGCTTGTTTTATTATATGGCAATAGCTCTAGTTTTTTCTGAGTAAAACATTTATTTTATCTTCAATATCTTTAAGCTAAGCGGATTCTTACGATTATATGAAAAAGTTATTTAATTATAAGCAGTTGAATGTAATGTAACAATAAATTCATAAAATAGTTCTATTCAAAGAAGGGTTGACTTACATATGCCCCGTTTTAATCCTTTATGTTTTTAAAAGGGATCCGAATACGTTCCGGGTCCATGATTTTAAAAAAGGGACAAAAATGATAATTTTTATGGTATTTGGGGTTTAAATTAGATTAGAATACAAAAAAATGGTTTTAAAGGGCATTTTGACAAAAAAAATTTTTTTAAATACAATATTTTTGGCAAAAAAATTTAAATTAGGGAAAAACCTTTTTTTTTAAAAAGCCCTTTTTTTTGGGCTTCATTATAAAAATTATTTTGTTCAATAAACTCGAACCCCCGTATGAGGCTCACCCATGATTTTTGAAAAATTCAAATTATTTTCCCGAGTTACAAAACCCTTTTTAAAAAATTTTTTCGGCGTTTTTTTTTAAAAATTTTCCCCCCTGTTGTTGTAAAAAAGGGTAAAACCACTTCTAAGTTTATATATTTCAAAAAAATTTATTAGGGGCCTCTGTACAGAAGTCTGGGGATATATACAGGCATATACTATTATGATTTTTAAAAACTTTAGCTGAATTTATATATATATATATATATATATTCCAGCCCGTGAAGAATTTTTGCATTCCCACACACAGAATACATTATAGTATACACATAGACCAATATTTCAAAATTTTCACTTTAAAAAATTTTTTATGACCAATCAAACGTTTATGACCAATCAAGCAACTTTTTTTTTATGCAATCTGATTTAATCTAATACCCAAAAAGATTGAACCCCTGGTGTGGGGTTATAAAATTTTTTTTGGCCTTGGCATTAGTGGTGTTGTGAGAAAATATAGGGAGGAATTTTTGTTTAAAAATTAGAGGAAAAGTCGTTCAGAGTTTGTGAATTGAATTAGAAGAATGCTTTTGGTGAGTTTTTAAGGGTTTACCATTCATTTGTGAAAAAAATTTGGTTTTTAAATTTTCAGTTTAAAATTTTTTTACCCAAAGAGGTGCCCTCATCTTTGGTGTTTTTAGGGTTTCACTTATATTATGCAATTGGTTGTTTTAAAAAATTTTTTTTTAATAAAAATATCTTTCAGAATGCGATGGCGAATAGTTTAACTTTAATGGTTTAAATTTTAATATTTAATTTTTTTAAATTTTTTTAAAATTTTTAAAATTTTTTAAAATTTTTTGGGGGAAATTTGGGTATTTTAAGATTTTAAATTTTCCAAGTTGCAATAGGGGAAGGTTGGCGCCATCAAACTAGTTTTAACCCCCTTATCGGTCCCAAGTCCAAGGTTACTTGGGTATTTTTTTATTTTTTTTTTTTTTATAATTTTTTTTAAATTTTTAAATTTTTTTTTGAAAATGTTGAAATTTTTTTTTCTTTCTATATTCGCCATTGATATTCTTTAAATGGGATTTTTTATTTATAGGATTCATTTAGTTTCGATATTTTTTTTTTTGTGTGTTGTGATTGAATTTTTATATATTTAAATATATATATATATATATATATATATATATATAAAACAAGGGGGTCCGGGCTTAAAATATCCCCAAAATAAGGCTTATTAGGGAACAACCCCCTCAGAATGTAATAAACTTTTTCATTTGGATTGGAAAACCCCCCGGGGATTTTTGAGTCTAGTCCCGATCGGCCCAAAACCCTGCATTATTTGGCAATCGCAAAGATAAACTTGTTACACTGGGCTTCTTTTTGTAAAGATGTGGACGCCACAGTAAAAAGGGGCGATGCTTACTTTGGTTAGCAAAATTTTATCAGTCAAACGTGTACAGCGACGTGTTCGAACAGAACGGAATGTCGCTTCGGCTTGCAATAAACTTATCAGGGCTCTCCCACAAAGTGAATCCCCTCGTGATCAACAGTTTCTATAAAAAATGAAGGAATACTTGCCAGTTTAAAAATAGTAAAGTTTCCCTCTCCTTTTAAAAATTCTTTTTTTGGTGGATAGATTCTGGGTGTCCCGGGGGGTCGACATTTCCCTTCTGTTCGAACATGTCACTGTAAAGCGTGATTAATGTAAATTCCGTTAACCAAAGTACGCACTGGGACCATTTGGGTCCAAACCCTTTCTAATGAAATCAGGGAAAAATAGATCGTCTGCGGGTTTCCGAAAATTCGCGAACGATAGGACTGGGCCCAAAAAATTTTGGAAGGTTTTCCAAATTTAAAGAACAGTTTAAATTCTAGGGTAGTTCCAATAATAAACCATTACTTCTGAAAACCAAACCCCCGACACTCTGCATATATATATATATATATATATATATATATATATATATATATATATATATATATATATATATATATATATATATATATATATATGAGTGATTGAAATTGAAAACTAGAAAAAAAATATTATAACAACTATGAATTTCATAGAAATTTTTTGGAAGCACATAGTCTTTTTTACACAAAGTACAAAAATAATGAATAAAAAAAAGTTATAAATTTAAAGAGAAAAAAAGTTTCTTATGTAAAACGGTTTTTTCCCTATTTGAGTATTTCTAGTACAAGTATAGTTCAATCTTTATCTTAATTTTTGTGGAACTTAGCTTATATGTATAATAAGTTTACCAAGTCAATCTCTCTTCACTTCATTTAAAGGTAAATTTTGTTCAAAAATGTTCTCACTCATCTTAAATATCCGCAGCGGAAGAATCCAATGATTAAAGGAATTACACGCAGAGTAAAATTCTCAATACCCTATTTTTACAATATTTGTTCTTTAAAATATTGAATACGCCACCTTTACTTATAAGACACGGGACATCCAGATTAGCTGAAAAAACAGTATTCTGGAAACTCAAGCAGTCTTACCAAGAACAAATTGTTAGGATTAAAGTATTTTAAAACAAGTTTTGTAGATAAAAATTTTAAATCTATAAAAATGATAGATTATATGAAGAAGGAAATAATGAACTGAAAAACAAATTTAAGAATGCCCAATAGAAAAGTTGTGGCAATGAACAAGTCATTCAATTAAATAATTCCATCGTGCATAAAGCATGTTATTTGAAATTATTGAGCGATATAAACATGTGTAAGATATGTACAATAATATAAATATTAAAATCAGTAATTTACTCAAGAACCTCCAAAATTCTAGAATTGACTGAACATATTACATAAGAAAGGAAGATTCATATTGGCACTGATCGATGTATGCACTAACTTGACTGGAACACAAAACGTTCCATAACCTTCTGAAGCTGATCAATTCTGAAGTAACGGGAGTGCGAGATGAGATTTTTTTTACAAGCCTTTAAGATGTTACAAATATGTGGACAACGCAAAATAACAAACAATTCTCATGAGTCAGATTTGGTGAACAGGATGTTAACGGCAATGTATATAATTGATTCATGTCTTGCTCTACTGCAGGGGTGGCGAATCTTTTTGGATCAACGTGCCATTTTTTCTGTATAAATATTTAATGAGGTATAGACGTGCCACCAAACAATTTTGACTTGTGATTATTGGAAAATAATAAAAAACTAAATACTAACAACTCAAAATTTTTTATTTACTACGAAAAAATGCATTTTGTGCATTATAAAGTATTAAATATTTTTGTTATGCTTGTAATTCAAATTAAAGTAACATTAGTGTGACTTCTGTTGTTGCAGATTAGATAACAAATAACATATATTAGGATTGTAAGGTGTTACTTTTACCAGAATGCATGCTGAATTGAAGTCGTCTGCCAAACGGCTTCTAAGCAAGTCTTTAATGTTATTCATCTCTGAAAATAATGACTCGCAGGCATAGTTAGATGAAAATATGGTTAAAGAAGCATGAACCAGCTTCTTCAAACAGTTAAATGTGTGTGGAATTGAATATCACATTTCCAAAATTTCGTTACTCGCATTTTTACTTATATTGCTTATTCATCTTTCTGTTTCAATCAATTCCAACTTTTTTCTTGTTTCAATAAGCTTTTGAATCCATTTTGAACTAGACTGGAAATCAACCAGTTGCATTTCAAATTCTTCAATTTCCAGTTAATCGAATTGGTACAAGTTCAGTTTAACAAATGAAGTCACTTTAGGGTACATAATAAACTTGAGAGTTTCCGATAATTCTTTGAACTGAGAAAATCTCGCTGAAAATTCCTTGATTGACGAATAAATTACGGAAATATTTTGAACTAAAAAATGCAAACCGTTTTGTTCGGGTGGCGTGCTCAAAATATTGTGTCGCGTGCCATTGGTTAGCCATCCCTGTTGTACTGTATTATATGCCAGAACATTAAGTTTTAAATAGGAAATCCAACACAGCAAAGTGCCCCATCTTGCTGTAATGCTGTAGAGTTGAGGCATTTTCGTTGATAAAGCAGTAAAAATCTGAAATTTTGTGATATATGTCTTTATAACTGATCAGAGAATTATTTAAAAGATGTGCAATTATTGCAAAGTATTCTAAATTCAACTTAGATTTCTGGAGTGTAAGAGAATTGGTTTAAATAAATAGAGATTTACTAATGTATCTAGATGCTGTTGAGGGGCTTGAATTTTTACCATTTCTTAAATCATACTCAATAAAAATGAATTCCATAATATCTGAAGATATTTTTATATAAGTTTTTGAAAATTAGTATCAAAGTTTTTCAATTCTTAGTGGAGCTTATACGGATACATATCTAATACTTTGAACATTTTTATCCTTTTACTTACTAATTAAATACATTTGTAGCATTCCATACCTCTACCTTCACCTTCTGACGTCTCTATTCCATAATAGACATTGCCTCATCCTCATCAAACCAGTATCGATTTAAGCTCATTTCGGGCCCTGGGCGCAGAAGTACTACAGGCTCCCTTGGCACTGAAGGATCGAAAGTTATAACTATAAAATCTGGTTTAGTCCAGCTTATATCCGGGCCAATCCGGGCCCCTGGGCGACCACCCCAAGCACCCAATAGTTAAACCGGAACTGCATCAAACTGTTACTTTAGGAGGTATTTTTAATATCTAAAGATGTGAAATTAAAATTATTATAACTAATCAAACTTTTTTTCTTTTTACAGTCATGACTAAAAAAAAAAATCCAAATCAATAAAGTAATTAATAGAGTAAATAAAGTGACTTTATTATGACAGCACATTAACCTTGAATTGAATAATTACATCAAAGTACAAGAACAGAAAGTAAAACTTTAAATTTTATCTTTTTTTTATTTAAATGATTATAAAGTTATTCATTCCGACAGTTCCTGAAACTCGATACTTGTATTTTTCAAAATATATTTCTTACACAATATAGAACTCAACAACTATTCTCCGTCAATAAAAGCAAGAAAGGAAGAGAGGATGGAACCAAAAAAAAATGAATCAAGTGGAATCCATTTTCTCCTACATACGTTCAATTTGAAGCAAAAAGGTAATGCATCAGGACCCGGGCTGACAAAAACGCAGTAAGAAGAGCGATTTGAAAAGGAACCACTCCAGCAACTGATAAGTATTGGGGAATGGTAGCGGTGATTGACGGCAAGTACCAGATAAAAATCGCGCAGGGAGCCTCAGGTGTGGTTAAGTGGGTCCACTTTTAGAACAGAAAAAGCTGTCAAACCCGAGTCATTCTTCAAACCCTTCACACATAAACTAGCGAACAATGAGGATGTTTTTTCTTTCTCACAGAAACTTCTCTCCTTTTGAAGTTTTTTGATAAAGAAACGGATGAAGATTGTTTAACCATCCCTTTCTGATTCACATCTGGCGAAGCAAACATTCTACATTTACATTACAAAAATTGAGATATAGTTCATAGGTTGTGTGTGTAACAGAATTGATAGATAATTTGTAATTGTCCGTTAATATAAAAAGGCACACTATGTTGATATACTTTTAATAAGTATACAGTAAAATGTAAATACAGGACACTTTTTTTAAAGTAATATCTCTTATTTATTTAAGTTCGTATGGTTGTAAGATATACAATTATTTTTATTTGAATAGCTATATATATATTTACAATTTTAAACAATTTTAATACTAATCTGCATCTATTATTCGAATAAACATGCAGTACTAACGATTATTTTGCTATTAAAAAGCAAGACATAGTCTACAAAGAACTTATTCCACTTTCGAGAAATTTATGTCACTGATTCTCATAGCATTTAAAAAAAGTCATTTAGAAGGAAATGAATTGTATATAAATAAGATCTGTGGAATTGAGCTCTGAAGAATTTGAAATCTAAAAAGCTGTTATTAGATCTTTAGCCTAATCATTAGACAAGTTTCACCAAACTAATATTTTTTTTTATATTCTGCTCTATCATAGTTTTTGTTAAAAAAAACCCAACTAAATATGAAGGGGTTTTTCTGCTTTTAATATTTTTACATTCAAATAAGACTATATTTCCAAAACAAGTTACATGCTTTTTAATACATTTCATTAGTTTCTACCAAAATTTTTACAAACTTATCACTTTTAAAATGTAAGAACTAACACTTAAACTTTATATTTTACGTAGTATTTTTAAAATTAATATTACATACTAAAGATAACTCTTTGTAAGTACGAAATATAAAATTTACGTAAATTAAAGTTTGAAAAAAACATCCCTATTTTTTTGCATTTGTTTTATTATCTAAGCCATTTGAGTCAAGGGTGGATATTAAATTACAACAGTTTAAATCTGAACTCTGACGAACAAAAAATATCTCAACATCTTTAAAAACATAAAGAATCATTGTAAAAATAATTTTCTTGGTATTACATTTTTTGAAAAGATAAAAATCTTATAAAAACATTTAATTCCCTTTAGGATATATATGTTTTTTTTTCCTCTGAGAAGATGAATTGATGCTCAGTTACCTAAATCACAAACTAAATCCTAGTCTTCTCAGCGTTGAAATCCAATTCTTTGTTTCTAGAAAATCACTGCCTACACCTTCTCTTTCCTTTCTTTATTAAGTTATTTCGGTTGCTTTTCTCTCGAAATTGAGTTAATTTTCGAACTGCGAGGAGTTTGCTTTAGATCTTATTCACTAAGACTTAAAACAATTCTTATTTTAGTTGCTTAGCTTCTTCAGCTTTTGTTATGCTCAGTTCCAATTGTTTTGCACAGAATTTGTTTAGCTTCCTGCAATACCAGCGGAAAAGTTACGTATTAAATGCGTAAACAACTCAAAGTGCACGTTGTGAGAGATTTATTGTTTTGTTTTAACAAAGGATTGGGGAGTTTATTCTTATTTTGTTGAAAAATTGCTGGTACTTTTGACATAAAAGGGGACATTTCTGGATTACGTGCTCTAGATATGGAAGAATTTGCTTTGATTTACAAAGCGTGATGGGAAAAGAAATTCATATTAAGAAAAGATAAAATAAAATAAATGAAAAGCATGCAAATTTTTAGTCTTAAGATATCTGACTAAAGCGGGGGTGGCGAACCTTTATGCATCAGCGTACCATTTTTTCGAAAGAAGTGTTTAATGAGGTATAGACGTGCCGTCAAATAATTTTGACTTGTGATTATTGGGAAAATAATAAAACTAAATACTAAGAACACAAAACTCTTTATTTACTTCGAAAAAAATACCTTTTGCACAGTATATAGTTGTAAATGTCTTAGAGATATACGTGTAATACCACTATTCCAGAACATAAAACACACACCTCTTTGTCACTTTTACTAATAATGCCATATTGTTGTTGTTGCTTATACCACCTGATCGATAGTAATATCAGATCAAGGTCCACGAAATTCATCGCATTCGTTTTTCTTGGTTTCATCCCAATTTTGAGAAAGAATACCCTGGTGGTGGTCAGGGGTCTCTCACCTCTCTTCCCCTTCCATCAACTTCACCAGAGGACTTGCGGCTATTTAGAGTACCTCATGCCGCGAAAGCACTATACATTTACAAACATCTATGCCTACTCCGGGATTCAGACCCAGGCCCTACGCATTGCAGTCAGCTTCACTAACCACTATACCGGATGGGTGGCACCATATTTCTAGATTCGCCAAATTTAAAATTCTCTGTTACACTTACTATCTTGCCTTTTTTTATTCTCTTTACTGAACGGGCCATGTTAAATAACACTTAAAAATCGTAAATATAACACAAATGAACTTTAAAATACAGTTGTGTCAATGAAATTTACTGTGCTATGCGTAGACAAACTTTGCGTCATAAGCAATTTTGTAGTCTACAACGTAACTAACGCAAGACAATAACAAATGAGTGTGCTCCTCTCCACATTGCGGCCGATCATTCGCGTTTGTTCTTAATACTTCATAGTGAAAGTTATTTTGAAATAAAATGCAAACCATTTTGATTGCTGGCGTACCCAAAATATTGTGTCGCGTGCCAATGGTTTGCCATTCCTGGACTAGAGGTTGGAAAGCTGTTGTTTAGGTATTAGGGCCATTAGAAAGGAAATATATATATATATATATATATATATATATATATATATATATATATATATATATATAAGCATTAAGGAAGAAGATGGAATAATATATGAAGCTGGAGAATTTTAAGCTGTTTTTCTGATATTTACTTTATCCAAATTGTAAAAATATTTTTAAATGTGATTTTTTAAGAATGAAGTTTTAACGACAATTTGTACCCGAAATAATGTGATATCTCAAAAGAAATCCAATAAAATTCAATGAAGTTTCTCACACTGACGTTATTAGCCCTTTAGAGTGTATACAAACCGAAGGTCTTAAGATAGCTGTATTTAATCACATTTTACAGCCATTTTTAGATTAAAAATAAAGTAATTTTGACATAAATTCATTGACATCAAACACTTGAATGCTTCTAAGATATTTATACCTTAAAATATTTTTTAGCCTGCGTTTTGTGGCATTTGAGATGTATCAAGAAGTATATCAATGAAATTAAAATTACATTATGTCCAATGTATTTTTATTTATGCTGTTTTTCTTAACACTGAAAATTTTGCTAAAATTTTAAAATTTTATAAAAATAATTTTAAAAATAAATAACTGGCACACAATGCATATTATTCATTTAATAATTATGACTCTTTAAACCTATTTATGTTCCGTAAAACAATACATTCTTCTGAAAACCAATTTTTAAAAAATTGGTCTCCGGAACCTGGTCGGCTACCTTAAAAGTCAATAAATTAGAGAAACACAAATAAATATGGTCGGACCCCGATTTACCGAACCCCTATTTAACGAATTTTCTTCTTCCCAATAAAAATGAAGGCACAAAACCAAAATTCAATAAATAATAAAATCTGTGTTAATGAATCATTTCAAAAGTTGAAAGTTTTTTTTTTTATTAGTTTGTATTAAAAAAAAATTGAGTTTTTTTTTCAAATGGCAAATTCTTTTTGTCTGATACAGAAAGACTTTTCTTGAAAGCAGCAAATTTCGACGGGAAAGAGTGCAGCTTATTATAAGATTACGTGTTCAGATGAGTCATGAGTGCAACTTACCGCGCGAGTTTTGAATAGGAAAGGAAATTCCTTTCTGAAACTTCAATCAAAACTGCTACATTTTCTAATGTTTTACATTGTTCGAAAAATGGGAAAACATATTTCATGCAGCAGGATGTAAATAACGTAGTATTTTCTTCTGTATAAAGCCGAAAAAAACCTCTTTTGAATTAGGTATCAAGAAAATTGTCAAACATCAATTAGTCAGAATTTTAAAATTTCCTATAAACTGGAGTGTAATAATTCGATAATAGCTGCTGAAAAATATATGTAATTTCTAACTATGGATATTTTTTGTGTTAGCATCTTATAGAATTTCCAATGGTAAGTGCAAACAATTTGTATTTTTTGCACTCCGTTATTACGATTAACCCCGTAATAACAAATAAAATGTTTAGTCTAGAATAATTCGTTAAATTTAGCTCCAACTATATATGTAAACTTATTTAATAAGGATTAATCAGGTAAAGCAGACAATGAAAAAGGTATTTTAAATTCCAGAGTTTAGAAAACATATATATTATTACGAATTTTGTGTAAATAGTGTAAATAATTTGTATTTGGATGTTTAATGCATTTATATTACTCTATGTTATATTTATTTTATGTTAAAATTGTACTATTCACAAGCAATGCCACCTTTTAAGTTATAAGGATGATTCAATGAGAACTTGGTGGTAGAGCCAAGTTGGCATCATTTTTGACGACCAAGTTGGCGACTTTGGAGACCATTTTGGCTCATTGGTGACCATGTTCCCGAGTTCGGAACCCTCTGTATTCTTCTAGAAATTTGTGGAGAGGTCCACTAACGTCACGCTCTATGACACGAGGGGTTATATTTCTGAAAGCTTTTGCCGCACCTATAAATAGAGATGCTCGCCGGAACGAGAGTCAGTCTTGATTAAACCAGCGAATAGTGAGCATTGTTTTGACTAGCGATTAGCTCGGCTGTGCTTGTGAATAATCTTTTACTTACGTGTATTTTTAAACACTGATGATTGTGTTTGATTGTTGTTGAAGGTGTGAAGACCTTCGGGGATTTACTCTGTGAATATTGCTGATGAATTCTGTATTTAAAGGATTGGATTTTTGATAATAAATTCGCATTGCTCTTAAAGAACTGTTTATTTTCTTTGTGATTGTTTTGCATAAATTCCTCGATCCCGGATCTACGTAACAATATTTTAGAATAGGTATTTTTGGTGGTGTTATATTTTCTTAAAAACTAGAAAAAAGGTGATGGAAATGAAATTAAAGAAAAACGATGCAACTATGCATAAAGTCATTACTTTCTTTTACTGTAGAACATCGTTTATTCGAATCAATTGGGACCGGACACCGTTTGGATACGCAATTATTCGGATAATCGAATGCGATCCATGCAGGATATGAAACAGGACACTATACGAATATTGAAAATCATCACATGCGGGAAACGTGCTTGAAGAAAAAGCAGAATAGGTGCAAAATGTCGCAATTTACCTTTATTGTGGAAAATAATTACTTATTTTTTGCTTTACCATTGTAGACCTTTGTTTTTCGCTACAAGGTTTCTGATTCTCTTGAGCAGCAGTGGTTGAGTAGGACAGCACTCTGATTGTTGTTCGTACCACTCAATAGCTGTCTCTAACGCAGAAACGCGTCAGAATTTGATGGACCCTTGCTAATTTGGTTGTTGTTTTTGTCCTGGTCTACATCCGTTTCATCGTCGACAGGGTCGGATTCTTCTTGCACGTAAGTCACAATCTCGTCACCATTTAGCATTTGAAATCCTCAGTCTTCTGCATCGCATTCCATCTAGGTTTCTACATCTTCTTCATCGCATTCTTGAAATCCTGGGATTGATTGGACAAAATCGGAATTCTCTTTCCATGGTCGTCATTGAAGTCTTTTTCGTCTTCTAAATCTGATCACAGCTTATTCCACGCATTTGCATTTACAATACATGTAGTTGACTAAAAAAAACTGGTTTGGAAATTTGACGCTCCGGATAATAAACGTTCGGATAAACAACGTAAATTTTAATTATGAGTATGAACAATATAAATAACTGAAGTGATTATAAATTTATTGTCTTGTATAAAAGTGACGAAGATGAAATCTTAGCTAATTTTCTACTCTCAAATTCCTCACCAGATCAATTGAGGACTTAGAGGATTAGTCTCATTGAACAATCTGAAAGTCTGGTTTTAGATAGATTTTGATCTCTTGATTTAGCTTGGCCAGGGGTTGGAAAAATTTGCGAAAGAGAAGAGTCAAGCTGAAAGTGAAATAAGAAAACTAAGCAATAAAAAAACCCCTTTTATATGCATATGATTGCTCAGGTGAGAGGGACTCCCGTAGTCGCGTGTTGTCATTATCAAAATTATTGTGCTCCAATTTTAATATTATTCATAATATTTAAAAATAATGTTTTACGTAAATAACATATATTTTCCATTCCTTCAAAAACTAAAAAATATCAAAGACATTTTTATTTCCGTGATACAATGCAAGGACAATTATTTTCGAAATATTGTTACGTAGATTGGGGTTCAAGGATTTTATGTTATCAGTCTCAGAGAGTAAGCCATTTAATTCTTTAGGAGCTATGAAATTTTGTTGTCGGAAAACAATCCTTAGAAATGCAAGATACAATAGTAAAATTTGCTAAATAAATCTGCAGAAGGTCTTCACACCTTCTATTGTACTCAGACACAACTATAAGTGTCTAGAAATACAAATACGAAATGTATCCGCAAGCAATCGCTCACTCGATCGGAGTAACTAATCGCTAGTCGACTCTTCAACGATCAAAAAGTACGAACCCAAATTCGGTGAGCGACTCTATATTTATGGTCTGCAAGTATTTTTCTCGAAAAATCTGCTTACGTCATAAATCGTGATATTAGTAGATTTCTCCAGTAATTTTTAAAAGCATCCATATGGTTTCCAAAAAATTATGATAACTTGGCTCTATTGCTAAGATTTCGCCAAGTTTCCAATGGCCATTATAATGTAAGGAACGGCATTGCTTGTGAATATTACAATTTTAGCATAAAATAAATGCAACAGAGAGTAATATTAACGTATTACACAACCGTATATAAACTATTTATAGTATTTTAAGCATTCATTACAGAAACTTCGTAACAATATCATACTGTTGATAATAAACTGTAATACTGTTGAAATTAAACTTTCATATCAATTATATCTTAAGAGCTTTATTTTGAATTTTCATGTGTGTTTACACTTACAATGAAAAGTAACATATAAAAGTCACTTTATCATTCTTTTTATTAATCTTGAAGAATATATTAAAATACTGCCTGTGTTTTTGTATCATCTATTGCAGGTTTAATCGTATTCCTTGTTCATTCATGAGTGCTTCATGTATGTAAATAAAACAATGTTGCTGGAAATCACTTTTAGAAGCATTTTTCTATGATGTATTTTTTACCAGTCCGTTAATTGGACTGTTACTGCTTTAGAATTAATCCTAATATTCTTACTAATTCCAAAAGAACTTCGTAAATGGAAAACAATTGAGTACACAAGTGACAGTCTTAAAGTAGTCAATAATTATCCAAACAATAATGTAAAAATTTCGCAATATTGTTGAGTCTGTATATTTTGTGTGTGATTAAATTATTATTTCGCATTAAAAAATTCAGTATATTTATTCCGTCAAATGATATTATCGAAACTACTGTTCCATAAAAATATTTTTACTGTATGGATGGAAGTATATTTCTTTTATCATAAAGATCATTGGTTACTTTATTATCAAACAGATACTGGTCCAAATCCCAAATCCAACCATGAAACAGTCTAAATTAGTTTTTAACAAGTTAAGGTAATCAGGATAGAATGCAGTATTTGGTTTGAATTCTCTATTTATATATATAAAAAAATAATTGAACCATCAATATAGTAGTAAAGAAAGTATGATTCGTTATCCATATGGTCTATTTTATAAAGCTATAAATAAAGGGGGACCAAACAATTATTATTAGGTTCCTTTGTAAGTAGGTATTTAACCTGCATATACACTGAAATCAATGAAACCTTCTTGTTCTACATGTTTAATATGAGTATAAAATTTTTCCACTTTTTTAACTGTATAATTGAGATAAATTATGATACATCAGCTAGGAACTCTAAATTATAAACATGTATAGAACAAATTATATATATTTTGACCTTCTTGACTAAATAATTTCTAAGCTGTTTTTAATTATAGCCGTATGCTTAAAATTGTCGATAGTATTTTGAAGAACAGATTGTGAAATCTTTCCAGATTTCGTAGTATAAGTATTATAACCAGCTAACAAAAAGGAGGTGGGTAAAGATCAGACCTTTTTTCGCCCATCGGCAAATTCATATTATGTATATATTTAACACTGATACTCAGTCAAAATGAAAATGTTAGGGGTTTTTTTCGAAAAAATATTTTATTAAATAGAGAAACAGGGAAAAAATAACATTTTATACTATTTGCAACAAATGTCTTCGATTATATTTCCTTCTGGCTTGGACCATCCATTAGCAGCGTCTTGAAGTGTATCAGCATATTCAAGACTTGATGATTTTGTCTGAGTGTGATTATGGTGCCAGTATCCCAAGTACCAAAGAACAGATGCAACATGTGCACAGCAGCCAACAACTCTAGCACCAACTTTGCACTGCCAAGGCAATTTAATGTTTGGATTATGACCTATACCTGTTCTTATCCATATGTTACATACTTTTGAACTTGTGTGTCGTTATCTCAACTGGAGTCGAACAACTGAGTAATCTTCTCGATTTACCTAAAAGAATACAGCTCCGATTGATTAAAGTGTTCTTGAGTGTATGATCGGCTTTGCTTAAGCTTATATATCCCAAGAGTTAAGTATTGTAGTTCCTTCCATGTTAATCGTGGAAAATCTGGAAGATCAAAGTCACTTAACAAAATTCATATCACCCTTTTTCTTGCCCAGTAATTTTTTTCAACAGTTTGTTGTAAGTAATTAGGCTTCTTCACTAAATCTAGCATTTGTTGGACAATTGTTCCAATCCTCAATACTATCCAGTCTTGCTGGGTGTAAAGCATTAAAATTGCAGAGACGATTTTAACATGATCTCCAATGTATGGTACTTGGACATTTGGGATAATATTGTTTAAGGCTCTCCACTTCTTATGCTGGCCGTTTGCTGCTTCAACTACCCAACGAATCGATATCACCAAACGTATCTCGTTATCATCTTCTATACACAACTGTGCTTGTTTGTCCAGGAATGCAGGCATTTTAGGGGTACTAGGTCCATTTCTTCTAAAAACTCCAAAAATCTGACCGATTTGTGGACAAGCTATTTTGTTTCTTATCACATCAATGGATTCTATGCATCAAAAAACAAATGAATGACAGTTTAAAAGCCTTATTATTGTAGTATTTGAGAGACCAAAAATATAATGGTGCTTAAAGCCCTTAACAGTTTTTTTAAAGAGAAAAGCGCTTAAAATAACAAAATTCAAAAGTTCAATGAATTTGCCAAGTTTGATGACTTTTCTATGTGACTTCCTATTTTTTTCCTTAGTATTTTAGAATAAAAGTAAATATCAATGCCTAAAGTTCACATAAATATAAAAATATAAGTCCAATAAATAATTTGAATTTTCAGAAAAAGGCAGAAGAAAAAGGCAGATCTTTACCCATCTCCTTTATAACACAGGACTTTAGGTTAACTTAGGTTTTAATAAATGTAAGGACTTTTGATGGTTGAAAAGTGAATTCCTAGTTTCTTATTCAGTGCCAAAAGACAATTATTAGTTACTCTATTACTATATTTTGATTTTAAAAGGCATTATTATTTAAAATATGCCCAGTTAGCAGTTTTTTATAATAATATTTACATATAAGTGCATAATTTGCAGGAAACATACCAACATGCACAACTACAAATGATATACATATATATCTTTCGTTGTTAAAAAGTTTTCTTTGCTAAACTTTGAATATAAGCTTTTTGCTCTTACTTTTCACTAGAATAGTGCTTCCTAGAATCTGAATTTAGAGTTTATACTTCACATTTAAGAAATATGTATAAAGTCTAATGTTAAAGAGTGTGCATTTTGTGTTCTACAGATTTCAATTTAGGTAACAAATATTGTAACTAACTCTATTGAATAAATTTTATTATTTAGATCAAAATTCTAATTTTCTACACTTCTGGGTATTTTAAAGATTTAATTTGAATTTAGTGACTTTTTGTTAGTAGAATTATATAGCTAGATGAATTAAATAAATTTCCATTTTTTTGCCCTTTATTGATAGAACAACCATAACATTGAGAAATGTTGAAGAGAAGATAACGATAACAATAATATAACAATTCTATTGTTGCTAGAAAAATAGAAATCATATATACTCACATATATGATTATTTATATGGTTATAGGACCATTTTTACTGTGCGTCAGATAATTTTTTTAAAACAGTTTCCAAGGTACCTCAGATAGTAATTTGAACCCTTTCTTTCGGTCGTTCTTTTCCGAAACCTGATTACGAATCCAAACACTCCCTTTTCATTTTCATTAAATTCATAATATCACAGATCGAAAATGTTTCTAAATGAGGAAATTTATTTACTGCATTCCAATTTAGATCGAAGGCAGGCTTTCAGCTTTTAAACGCAGAGATTAAAGTCTTGTGCGAAAGTAGGTCGTTGTTAATAACAAGCCAAATAAAGCCGGCTCATTAGCATGAATATCCCCCTTTTCATTAGAAAGGACAAAGAAGCGAGGAACTTCATCAAGGAACTTTTCTAATTGAATACCACAGCCTTGATGAGTTTCTCGAGTTCTTTGTTTTCGAGAAAATCACGGCTACTTTATAAGAGCGGTTTTACTTTCTGAGTGACGTTATTACCCTTGCTTTTTAGAGATCTATTGAAGAGTGACTCTATTGTTTGTGAGAAAAATTATACTTTTTTTATGATTTAAATGTGTTTTTAGATAAAACAAACCGACTATAAATTCACACAAAATCATTAGAGTTAATGTCGATGGGTGAATTCTTTTTAATAGTTAGTTGAATTGAATCAAAATTCATTTAGAATGATTTTTTTTTAATCAACTGATTCATTTTGATTTGTGTGAATCTGAATTTCAAAATAGTATCTGGAATAGGACAAAATGAAATAGATCATTAAAGTAACTTAAGATTGTCGCCATATATAGTATATTGATGATCTACAGTTATTTTAAAAATCTATTTCATTTTATAGGCAAATATAGGGGAAGGTTGAAAGGCTTAAAAACTTTTTAAACCGTACAGTTTTAGTTCCGAAGGCTAAGAGTTTGCCATTATACTATCGAGGCAATTTTTTTTTACCTGTGCTCTCTGGTTATATTTCTATTTATAGATTTGCTTTTTCAGAGATTTATGACAATTTAGTATATACATATACGACATAATCGTGGCCATTGGTAATACTTTCCTGCAATTAACTATTGATTTATGATTATTTTGCCGAGAGTAGAAAAGCATGTAGAGGATGTTGAATTGCCGAGGCATCATCTTGTTGCATGTTATTCCACTTTATTTCACCTTCTGACACAAAACAGGGAATGGACGACCCGACAAAGACACAAAGGCAAGCTGCAGCTCGTTACATATATTGCAGACAAAGAGAGAGAGGAGATTTTATTAGAATCTCGGTTTTTATACGAAGCAGCAATCAGAAGTACAACTCACATGACCTTCGTGGATGGAGCTTTTTTATTGGTAGAAAGATATCGTTCGACAGATTCCCCTAGGTGGGTAGCTAGCAATTATTAACGCGTGAGTCCCGAAGGTCAGGACCAATGCGAATTAAGAAGTTTAGAGAAGTTAATGGAATTATTACATATATAGTTTGTTTGTGTATGTGAGTGTGAGAGAGAGTGTGTGTATTCTAGTGTTTTACATAACTATGAATCTTTTCTTTCCAATATTCTGTTGAGAATATTTATTAAATAATAATTGTATACTACTACTAATAATAATAATAATGCAAAATGTTTTACAAAGAGAAATTTACCAAAAAAGTCACCAAATTTCTCAAATTTCATGTTTTTGAGTAGTGTGTAAATTATCATGTGTTATGTTAGAGTAAGTATCATACATTTTGCTCATTTGAATTATTTGAATTATTTAAATGATTTTTTTTTTGTAAATTAATTCTGTATTTTACATCTTTGTATGAATTCTCTTAAAGTGAAGTACCATATTTACATGAATGATAATATCCTTACATTTTTAAGAAAGTTAGGTATTTATTTAAGCATCTCGTTTTTAATCATTATTCAAAATTATGAAATCCATTTACAATATTTGTTGACTCATGAACTGAAGCTGCTCCAACGTATTTCATTATTTTTATTTGTCACTCGGTTTTATTCATATAAAATATATGGCAAAAAAAATTTTTTTGATTATTCGCGATTCTTATTCGAATCGAATCATGAAATAAAGTTAGTAGGTATGTGAAAACTTTGTTCTGTTTTAAAATTCTTATTCTGTCGAAATTCTATTCTTATTGATCTATTCTAAGCTATTCATTCCTGTTCTTAAATTCATTAGATTATTTTTTTATTCTCTATTTAAAATTGTACAGTCCTCTAATTCTATTTAAATTAAAATCTGTATATGTAAACCTTTATAATGAACGTTAATACAAACCAAATTTGTTCCAGTTTTTATAAGCAACAATAGAAAAGTTTCTTGTGAAATATTTTTAATTCATTATAATGTATTGTTACGAATTTTGTGTAAATAGTGTAAATAATTTTTATTTGAGTGTTTAATGCATTTATATTACTCTATGTTATGTTTATTTCATGTTAAAATTGTACCATTCACAAGCAATGCTGACCCTTACGTTATAATGGCGATCCAATGAGAACTTGGCGAAATCTTGGCGGTAGAGCCATAGTTGGCATCATTTTGAGCGACCAATTTGGCGGCCAATTTGGCGACTTTGGCGACTTTGGCGACCATTGAGATTTTGGCGTCATTGGCGACCATGTTGGCGAGTTCGGAACCTCGGGAATCTTCAAAAGTAGTAGATCTCTCCACTAGTGTCACGTTCAATGACACGAGCTGTTATATTTCTGGAAGTTTCTGTCACGCCTATAAAGGAGATGCTCGCCGGAACGGGGAAGAGTCTGGATTAAACCAGCGAGTAGTGAGGATTGTTTTGATTAGCTCGGCTGTGCTTGTGAATAATCTTTACTTACGTGTATTTTTAAACACTGTTATTGTGTTTGATTGCTGTTGAAGGTGTGAAGACCTTTGGATATTTACTCTGTGAATATCGCTGCTGAATCCTGTATTTAAAGTTAGATTGTATAATAATTCGCATCGCTTTAAAGAACTGTTTATTTTCTTTGTGATTGTTTTGTATAAAATCCCCGAACCCTCGGATCTACGTAACAGTATATATAAACTTTTTATTTCAATTATATACAATAACTCGTGTTAAAAACTTGATCTCAAAATAAAACAGATAATTTATTTAATAGAATACATAAATCTCCTGTAATAGAAAATTCATATGAAGAGAAAAAAAAAAAAAACATGATCATTATGTAGCAAAAACCATCAATTGATAAATTTACTAATTTTTAAGAATTCGATTATATAATATCAAAAATAATCATGTAAAGGAATTCTGATTAATATATTTCATTGAAATTTACAGTAAAGATTTTTCTGGTATATGTAACAATAACGAATATTACTAGAAAAAATAGAACAGGCAATCAAAAAACTTTAAGAAAAAAATCATTTGAATAATAAGTAAAACAGCATAATCTTCAAAGTTTAAATTATAAAATTAAAAAATTAAAGCATGAAATGTAAAATTGGGAAATATTAAAATCGAAACTTTGAAACATTTCGTTTTGAAAATATTTCTACAATTATCAAATTACCTGGGTTAAAAATTTAAAATATATACAAGTCCACTGATAATTTTATCTCAGAATTCATAATTCGTGAAAATTTATATATATATATTTACGGAAGAATGATTTCGATGAAAAATAAAACACGTTTAGTAATTTGAAGCATTTAACTATTTAAATAAAATGCTAACAAAATAAATTTCAGATTGTTAAGTATAAGACAAAAAATGAATTGTTTCGACTAAAAGAACAGCATTAACTACCACGTAAAGTTCTCATTTTAATATATTTTCTTACAAAATATTATTTAGTATATTTCCTTCCGGTATTCCAGCTTTATTTTAGAACTTCGGTTGATTAAATACAAAGCATAAAAAGAAAATATTTAAATAAAAGGAGCAGTATGAATTGCCGTGTAGAATTCTCTCCACTACCAACATATTCCCTTATAAAATTTAAAACATAACTTTCACTGATAGTTTTATTTTAGAACTTTATAATTAATGTGTTTCTCAGCTTAAAATCTCTGCTCGTGATGATTTATGATAATTAAAAGTGTGTACGAGAAGTGAAAGCTAATTAAAATAAATAATGAGGTTCCGTGGAATTCAGAGATTAAACTTCGGAGAACTGGGATAAAATTTCTCTTTTCTTTGCAGCACCCCTATGCATGAAAGGGTATAATGGTGCCTCATTACACTGATTCAATAGCCTGGTGAAGCAGTCTTTGAACAAAAGACCGCACAGTTCTCGCTTGTCATCCGGCTGATTTTAATCAGCAGAAGGAACAAGGACAGCTCTATAAGGCGTCGACGTATGCATTTGAATTTGGTTCAATTAGTAAGCGATAGAAAGCGAGAATCGAGTTAAAAGATTCTTAGATTTAATTAAAATCGGTTTGACTCGTTTGAATTTCTAACAATGCTTTTCTTGCCGTAGGATTCCGGTCTCTGAGGAATTGGGAAGCTGCGGAGTTGAGTTGTTTATTGGTGGAAGTTTGGAGTTAAGACGTTTTGTTTTAACAACAAAGGAGTGTATATTGAAATTTTAAATCGCTGATTAACCACTTTTATTTTACAAGTAGATAAATATATAGATATAGGAAAATAACCAAAATAAAATGTAAGCAGTTTTGGTTTACTATTCTTGTCTGTGTTTGGCAATTACTTTTTAATTCGGAATTTTCTAATTCCTCCATTCCTTCCACAATGGCACGACAGCCCAAGGTGGGCCTTGGCATTCATAAGAATTCCGTTCCAGGCTGACCTGGCTTGGCCTCCTCTTTCAGTTTTTGACATTAATAGTTTTTAGATTTTTTTTCTGAGTCTTGGTCTTCCACTTTTTCGAGTACCACATGGCCCTGCCACGAAGATCTTTTTCATGACTCGATTGCCATTCAATCTTAGCACGTGTACTGCCCATTTTAACCTTTGTATTGCAGTGAATTTAACTTCTGGTTCCTTAAAAAGTTTCTAAATTGGTTCTTCTTCAAATGCTTTCACACTTTAAACCTCCAAAAATACTTCTAAGGACTCTTCTTTCAAATGTAGCATGAGTCTCGTTGTCTCTCTTGGTCAATGCTCACTTTTCTGCAGCATATTATCTTCTTCCTTCCTTAGTGGCTCGACAGCCCACAAGGAGGGCCTTGGCCTTCTCAAGAAGCCTTTTCCAGGCCAGCCTTATTCCTGCTAGTCTTCTCTAATTCTAAGTTCTCGAAACTAGGAGATCTTTTTCTTAGCCATCAATCCATCTAAGATTTGGCCTGCCCTTTCTTTGTGTGCCAGTTAGTTGGGCACTGAAGACTTTTTTAGTGGTGCGGTCTTCGTTCATTCTGACAACGTGACCTGCCCATTTAATTCGTTGTATTTTGATGAAGTTAACAATGTCAGATTCTTTATATGATTGATAGAGTTCGAAATTTGATCTCCTCCACGTTCCATTTTCTATTTTTCTGAATTCCTCTTATCTTCTCCTTACTATGAACAAAATATTATAATTTCTTGTAAGTGAAACCTTCAGGTACAGAGAACTGTGTATAACTAATCTGTAGTGAAACTCCGTTTGCGTTAGTATGAGGGTTGACCGAAGGATGAGACATCTCTGAAATTCATCAAGCTTTTCATATTAATTAATTTTTATTCTAATCAATTTTTGCAATTAGCTAGTAAGAACGAATCAGCCTTACTCTATAATAATAATTCTTAAAAATACTTACCAAGCGTATACGGACGGCTATCTTCCTTGGAATCGAACAACAAGGTTCTTTGTCTCATGCTCAGATAAGCAAAATATTCAAAATACACATCTCACCAATATAATTTAAACCAGCATTAACTCATATTATTGCTATATTCCTCTTCTAGCTCGATTCACTTAACTTTAAACAGTAATTCTAATTTGCATATTAATACATAAATAGTTTTCCAATCCAATAACTCATATAAAATGTTGCCGCTCGGTGATTATTAGAAGACTCGAAATTAACCAGTTACAAATCTTATTTCTTATTTGAACTGAAATAAGAGGAAATACATTTTGTTGTGAAAGGTGAGATGGTAGTTTATATAACGCAATTTAACGCATTTTTAATTGCATTTACCAATTTCAATTGCTTTCCATTTTGCTTTAGGTATATTGAGGTATAATAAATTATTAAATGTAAAGCATCCTTAAGTGATCTTTCCGAAATTATTTCTTAAGTTTCCTTGTACTGGAAAATAAAGACAAATAATTTCGTAAGGAACCACCAGGTGACGACATGTAGTAAGTGATAATTTGTGCCACCATCTATGATTGGCTGATAAATTTTACGAAAAATGGAATGTTGATAAAATGCAATGTATGAAAATGCATGTTAATATTCCATACAGAGTAGTTTCTATGCAGTTTATATAATTATTCCATTTATAATCTATTGTTATGAGCAAACGCTTACTAATCAGCATTAAACTTTTAAAGTGTTGTTCTGAAAATTAGTAATTTAAAGAGCATCATTTGAAAATAAACATTTGTGCTGTAGATACTTTCGGAACAATGATGAATGTTGACAATTTATTTACAGATGCTTCAGGGCACAGTTGATTAGAACTTGGATAAATGAGCCTCATTTCAGCAGTATATGAATCCAAACATATCCAAGCGAATTCATTTATTCCGTATGGATTGAATTAACCCCTTAAGCGATCAATTTTTTTTTCTTAAAATGTTCCAAAAAGGGCACATTTTTTATTGCATATAACTAAACATAATACTTAACACAAAATGCGAAAATGGAAGCATTTTGTTTTAATTTTAAATTTTTCACGCTATCTTTTATTTTATAATTGTGGAAAACAAAACTCGCTAAATGTTTGCTTTTCAAAAGTACAATTCTATGAAGAATATTTCATATATCTTAAAAGAGTTTCTCTCATACTTAAGAAAAAGTTCATGTTTGTACCTCTTTTTTCAATCATTTGAGGGTTTTGTGCTTGTGCATGTATATATACACACACAATTTGAAGCATGGTGTAATACAAAATCTTACATTGAAATGGGGACAGAGATACTATCAGCTTTTTTACATATTATCTTTCCATTTCTTCTCAAACAATAAATTGCACTTTGCGTTGCCAATCCCTGTTCTTTATCGAATATTTTCAAGAACCTAAATTATTCCCTTCAATGAAAAATTCTTCCATTCACCACAAAGAAAATCCTGGATGAGAAATATTTATGTGCCATGAACAAACTGAATCTCTTAAAAACACTAGTAATCTCACTATATATAAGAATTAAAAATATGTCGAAATCAAAGATAGAAAGAAGAAAATATCAGTGCGCCCGTACAGCGAACGGGAAAATTGGTTGTTTCAATTAGTTTTCAGCAGCCCGTACGGTGTACGGACAAATCAGTTAAGGGTTTAAGTTGTCGTTAAGTCACAAAAGGGCTGTTATCCCCTTAACTCGTAATTTAGAGCATTAGTGAGAAGATGACAACTCCCTTTATTTTCTATTTTCCTCTTCACTTCCCCCGTAAGTAGTGCGGGCTGATAGGTTTTACTAAATTTTGCACTAAGTAGTTCTCATCCCACACAATGGTTCTTGGTTAAATCAAGACTCAAACTGACGAGTCCACTGAAGTGTCATCAGCCATGAAGTTCACGACCTTATCTAGTGAGTCATTGCAGCCATATCATTTGTTCCATGTTAATTCATTTTAATCCAAAGATAATCTTGTGATAAAGGTATTAAAGCTGTTTGTATATCAGTAATGATGTTAGAATCAGGAAACTCATCATTGATATTTCTTGATTAGTTCTAGTGATACCCTTTGCACACAAATTGAGATTTGTCGCATTGTAACGTATGTTTTTCTGTCACGACACCACTTCTAGTGAAGCAGAGACAATTAATGGCGAGAGTAGCACGAAATACAATAAATGCAAATTTGACTCTGAAATATGTTTGACAATCAAAGCAAAATAAACAGGTTTGTCGTTAGACAGCCAAATTCATGAATAAAAACATCGTTACTTCAGGTATATCTCTTTCACTCGGTAGTTTTTATTCTTCTGAGGGTTTGGTTATAATTTCCAGAATGTTTTCTGTTTCAACATACGTTATTTTATAATTAATCAGTGTTTTTGTTGATTTGGAAATCAATAAACCATAAAATCCGGGTTATAACACGCACCGCCGTATAACGTGAACCTACGTTTTCAAGGTGCAATTTTTAAATTTTAGGTATATTCGCCGTATAACGCTCATCCCCTTTTTTACGAAGAAACCTGAAATGTTCATATGCAACTCTGTTTTGTTTTGAAGTAATTTATTCGAGGTATTATTCCAAGCTTTAGGAAAAACAGTATACTTCTAGGACACAATCCTTAAGTTCATAGAGATTGTTTTTCCCTTTTTAAATTTTAAACAATTGGATATATGAAAAGAAATCCAACTGTTTTATAAGATCATTCTTTTTTTTTTTTTTTAAATAACAAATCCGGCGTATAATAGGCCCTGAAAATTTTCAAGTTTATTTTGTTTAAAAAAATTGCCGTTATACGCCGATTTTTTAAGGGTTTTTTTCCCCAAATAATTGAAAATTATAATGAATTTTCTGGATATTGAGTAATGTATTTCTTTAGTTGTCCTATTTATTCTTTACAAAACGATACCATGAAATTTTCAACTGTTGTTTGCTTCTCCAAAAAAAATAGTTGTAATACTGGTAACTGTTTTAGTGAACAAGATATTTAATAGCCTTTAATGCAATGAAAATTTAAAATACAAGATTGATTTTTTTAAAAACATTTCCTGAATTTATATGAAAACTTTAATTTTTTTTGAAATTAACTGTTCTTATTTATAATTTTCAAGTAAATCAAAGACAGATTGTAGTTTACTGTTAAGAGTCAAATCCCAATTCATTTATTTTATTACCTGACGCTAAGTGGAGCATTTTTTTGACACTTGCTCTTCATTTCATTTTTTACTTTAGGTAAATCTTTTAAAGAACATAGTTAGCAACAAAAATAAGAGTTTTTTTTTACTTTTAAAATGCAGCAATATTAATGATTAAGCATACTTTAATTAGGATATAGTACTTTGAATTTACTATTTAAGTCAAACTGTCCTAAAATAAAAGACTTTTTAATATTGGACATCAGCACACGCGTAGTATAATTATCACAACATTCTTAAAAATTTCTAAAAGTTTTTTATTTGATTGAATTTTTCGGACTCTCTACAAAAATGCTTAAAGCAGCGTTTTTAAACTGTGGGGCACTTTCCCTTTTGTGGTTGCCCAACGTTGGGGACGAGCACATCGAAAAGTTGAAAACAAAAGATTCTATTTTAAAAAATGACTAATTTACAGAAAGAAAGAAAAAAAAAAATACATTCAGACACAATAAAAAATAAAATACACATTTACACTGATAGAATACACTTATAAATTTTATCAGTCCCGCAAAATCCAAAATTAATTTATTTATACTAAATAAAGAATGTTTAATAATTACCATATTAAAATTAATATGGTAAATGGTTTTCCCTATAAAAATTATATACACAATGTAAAAATTCGCTTGATAAAATGTACTTTTTTAAATTAAGGTCTTTTGGCCCGGGCGGTTTTCAAACTGGGGGCGCGCCCCCCTTGGGGGGGTGATAATTTACGAGGGGGCAAGGCATATTGAAAAGTTGAAAAAAAAAAGACTATTTAAAAAAATTTTAACAAATTTACTGAAAGTAAAAAAACAAAAAATACACACATGCTGATATAAAAAAAAAAAGAATACACATTTCATGATACAATAAAATTAAAAAAGATCAGAATTGCACAATGTATTTCATAATTAATTTAACAATACTAATTTAAAGAACAAGTAAATAATTACCAGTGATACCTTTTGGTTGTGTCATATAAAAAACTATATGAAAAAATTAATACTTTATCTTGATAATTTTTGTGGGGTTTTTATATTTAACCCCTTTAACTGCCAATTGTTATGCGATTCACCCCCAGTGCCCCCGGGTTTTCCCAAAGTTGGCGGCTTTATGGGATGATTGGGGGGGAAGAAAACGAATAAATAAGCAAATCCTTTTAAAAAAAGTACATCCTTCGAAAACCCTGTCCCTTTATTGCTTTCCCAAAGCCTTGGGAATAATTTTTGGATAGCAGTGCTCAGAAAAGATCTTATTTTTGACAGACGTATATATCCGGGGGAAATTAACGTTTTAGCTAAAAGTGAGACGCTATTTTTAAAGGGTAAAAACTCAAGAGGTTTAAAACCCTATAGTAGCTTTAGATCAAAGTATTGTTTTTTTGAATTCAATACATTGTTATTGTAGGGAGGGGGGGGGGGGCGATGAAAATTAAGATTAAATATTGGGTCGCAAGTTTTAAAAGTTTGAGAACCCCCGCCTTAGTGTAAAAAGATTTTAAAGGGGGTTTTTTCAATCATTGTTATTGAGGGGGGTGTTTCGATAAAAATTTTGGGGGAAAAAAAATTTAAATCGTAAGAAAAAAAGTTTGAAAAACCCTGTTTAAAAAGAAAAAAAGGGGAAATTTTTTTAAAAAATTTTAAAATTTAATTGGAAATTTGTTCGTATGTAATTTGAAAAAAGCACGAAATTAAAAAATATACATGTATCAGTTTTTGTCTGGAGAAAGATATTTTCTTGCGTTGGATTTTTTAACTTTTCCCAAGTTTAAAAGACTTTTGATAAAACATTTTAAACCCTAAAATAATATAAAATTTTAAAACGAAGAAAATTTTAAAAAATGTATAAAAAACTAAAAAGGAAAATTCGGGTTTAAATTTAATTTTTATGTTAATCAAGTATTCCACTCTTCTAAGCCCATTTATAACCGAAATTAATTTTTCAAATGTTATCCTGTAAAATTTTGACGGAAAATTCATTGAACTTTGCATTTAATTGCAAAAGCAATTTATAAAAATAATTGTGATTATTGGAGAAATTCAACTATTACCTAAATATCAGTGATAAAAATAAAAACGTTAAGAATTTCCTTAATTACAGAAGTAAAATGTACATCTCTTTTACAAGAGCTAGTAAAGAATCAAATGCTCTATTCTTGCCCAATACAAACCAAGATGTTATCATTACTGCTGATTACTCAGGCTGTCATCATAATTTTTGCAGGAATCTCTTTCAACAATTTAGTTTGACAACGTTCTCATATCCTCTTGTTATCCGCTAAAAACGCTTTATATTCAAACGTGACCAAAAAGCATACATTTTACATGCATTAGCAATGGATTTTCAGAAATATACATTGCTGAATAATCATATGAAAGAAACATATACGTACATCATGGCCCTTGTTAGTTATAAAGTAGCTGATGGGGCTAAGTACATAACGCGTTAATGATATTGGAAGAGGAATGAATTATTCATACACCATATAATACAGTGCTAAATGATTACTTTGTGTCGCGTGGTGTTTTATGTCGTTAGTCTTCAATGCAAACCTTAGTCTTCAGTATTGTTTCTTGGTGTTTCAGTCATTAAAACGTGGTTCGAAGATTTCACTACTTAATCATACCGGTAAAAATTATATTACAATAGACAGGTGCATCATGAAAATGCAACATTCATGACTGTATTCCAATTCTATAATAAATACCAAAGTTTCTTATTTGAGTAAGAGTACATAAATTGTAGTTGCTATTTTTGTTTACTTAATGGCTTTGAGGAAGATATCTATATATTTTTGTGACAATTATTTTGCAAAAAATACCTTTTCAGTATAAAATATACATATAGAGGAGGAAAAAACCTTGGTTTTATTTATTTAATTAACTTAACACAATACAAATAATGAAAGGTGATTGATTATGATCAATACTGAGTCTGTGAACTATTATCAAACTATATGAGTGTGAGCTAATCTTTCACTTCTAATTAATGTCCCTTGCCTTTAAGACTTCGAAGTCAAGTTGAATTCAATATAAAGTACTTCTCTTACTCTTTTTAATTTAAGAATTTGAGTAAAAGTCTAGTGAATGTTTACTTACGTCGTTATATAATGCAACACTAAAGTTATTGGCGCCAGACCTCGAAATTTTGAACCACGGTCAAGTGATTAGGACGACACTGAGTTGGTCTCCTCTTCTACAAACTTCACTATCATGACAATGGGAAGACTTATAGCTCCATAGATTTAATGTGCGTCAACCCTCTCTATGCGGTGGGTCTTCAATGACACTAGGGCAGTGCTTTTCAAACTTTCGATATTTGCAATTAAGTTTTCAATAATAACTTCCATCGCCAAAACTCCCCCCATACAATAACAATGTATTGAATCCAATAATTATGTACTTTGAGGCTAAAGCTACAGTATGAACTTAATTATAAATAGTACGAATTATATCAGGATAAGTCTTAAACTTTGCCTATGTTACTTTTAAGTCAGAGTTTTTATGTAACTTACTTTTAAGTAGGATAAGTAGTATGTTTGATACTAATTTTTAAATTAGAACAGGTATAATAATTCTTAATTAAATTAACTACTCATTTCCTCTCAGTCATCATTTTTCCGTCCATTCCAATTCCATAAGGAATTTCTGCGGTGGCTGCTTTGAAAACAAAATATAGAAAATGAAATTAAGGTGTGTCAATTTTTAATAAACCTTTTTTCAAAAACCCATGGGAGAGTCGCTAGTAATTATTAAATTGGCTCTTAATTTAGTATTGACAAATTATCAAGTACAGTGTGCATTATAAATATATTTATAAGTATATTATATCAGTGTAAATATGTATTTTATTTCTTAATATGTTAGAATGGATATTTTATTTTGCTTCCTATTAGTAAATTAATAATTTTTAAAAACATCTTTTTTTTGACTTTTCGATATGCCCCGCGCCCCTCCCCGGGGGTTAAATTTCCCCCCCCACAGTTTGAAAATTAGGCTTCAAACTCATGACAAAAATTCCCCCAATCCCGGGGCTCAACCAAAAAACCGGGAAGTCTAGATTTTAGCATTGCCCACCCGTGGGGCCATCGGTTCCCCATTACAATTTTTAGAAAAAATCATAATTTTTTGTGATATTTGGGGTTTATTTGATTAGAATACTTTTATAAAAAATTTTTTTAAGGACATTTGACAAAAAAAAATTTTTTAAATACAATTTTCGGGGGAAAAAATTTAATTTAAAAAACCATTTTTCTGTTTTTCCTTTTTGGAAAAAAGCTTCTTTATAATAATATTTGCCTTTTATAAACCCCGGGCCCCTGTACAGGGGTTTAACAAGATTTTTTAAAAATTCACTTATTTTCAGAGTTACAACCCATTGAAATAATTATTGTTTTTCTTAAAATTTCTCCCCCGTTGTCTTAAAAAAGGATAAACCCTTTCTAAGTTATATATTTCAAACATTCTAGTTGGGGCCTTCCCCTTTTACGGGGTTCTGAGCTATATCAAGGGAAAATTTATAATAATAGAAGGATTTTTTTACAAAAAAGGGGAATATTTTTTAAAAAAGGGGCATTTTTTGTTCATTTTTTTTTTCAAAATATTATACTTAAATAATTTTTTATTGTAATACTATTCTTAAAACAATTTTATGTTCATTTTCTAATCTAAGTGACATTAAATATCATAAATATTATCCATTTATACGCTTTTGCAAAACACGGTTCCGAACGTAGTACGATACCTTAAATAAGAAGAATTAAATAAAATTTACACTGATGAATATTGGTATGTCTTGGTAAGAAAGGTACCGATAAGAATTATAAAAATAGAACATAATAAGCAAAAATAATTCATGAATGAAATACATGAACATATATTGTAGGGATATATTTAAAATATATATATATATATAAAGTAAGAAAGAAATTTAAATTATACGTTGAAAATAGAAAAGGTTCCCCCACCCTTTTCTAATTATTAAATATTGTTAAATTTCTTCTTTATACAATCACAACGTATACCTTGAATCCAAAAACAATAACCAACAAATTAGCCCACGTTTGGTTCTTTTCTGTTTCGCCACCCCTCTCCTTACCTCATCAATGAACCCTCTTCCTTCAGGGACGGGCGACTCATTAGGAGATTTACTGGCCCTAATATCGTCCACCAATGAGCTTCCGAATTGAAGTCTCCGTTCCCGGATGTCAGGGAAGTCGACTTGCATCTTCCACAAAGCACATCCGGAACTAATGGCCATTTCGATTTTTAACAACTGATTGATAGCACGTGGAACACCTATAACGGACGCTAATGTGCCTCTAAATAATTCTGCTGATCTGGGAGCTAATTTGCATTGGGCTGGCCTTAATGGTGGCCAGAAGAATACAATAAATACGTGATTATAAAACTGATTTTCGATTTCGATTAGTCAATTGGCTGAGATGGCATAGTTCTGTAAGTCAGCAGAATTTATTTCCGTTGGTGGATTGGAAAATTATTATTGAGAGATCTTTTATTGTATATAAAGCAGAGGTAATTACTACAAAACATTAAAAAAAAAAAATGTAAAGTTTGTTTAATATTTTTGCTTAAAATATTTCTTCTTCTTCCATGGCTAAACGGCAACTAGAGAAAGTAATAAATAAATGCTTACGAAATTGATTTCGGTAATGAACACGTATTCATACACACACATTAAGCATTAAATTTCCATATTACGTCAAACCAGCATAATTCTTTTCAGTAATAAAAATCATTAATATAAGGCAAGGCATTTTTTAAATTTCAAATAAGGGGGAATGGGATTTTACATTAAAATTAGCTTTTGAAAAAGTTTTCAAAATAGATTTGAATAGAACTAGAGTTTTGCTAAAATATTGTTTTCTGCGTATCAGCAAGTTTTTGTGAAGGGTTATTAACATCACCAGTATGAAGCAACTAGAGGGATATTGGCGACAGTCCGTATAATTTTTAACCATGTTCAAGTGACGAGGACGACACCCTTGCTGTCTCCTCCCTTTTAAACTATGGAACAATGAGGGCACTTTGAGAATCAATAGATTTAACGTGCATCAGCCTCTATACGGCGAGTTTTCAGAATCACTAGGGATCAGACTCATAAATTAACAGCCACGAACTCGTGACCATAACTCCTAGGCTACCGCAGTCACCTAACAACAAGCTTGTTAAATATATATTACAGTCTCTTTCTCATAAGCTACTTTAATTCCATTCCCATTACATCAGAGCTTCTCAAAGTTTCAATGTTCGCGACCCAATATTGAATCATAATTTTCATCGCCCCCTCTTCATACAATAACAATGTATTGAATTCAATAATACTATACTTTGACGCTAAAACTACGATATGACTTTAACCTTTTAAGTACCACCGGCGTACATAAACTTCTTGTTCAGCGATAGCCTTAATTTAAGCAGACGTATATATACGTCTTTCAAAGTACGATCTTTTCTGTGCACTGCTATCCATAAAATTATTCCGAAGGCTTTAGAATGCAATAAAAGGAATCTTGACAATGTTTGCGAAGGATTCACTTATTTCAGATTTTTTGCTTCTTTATTCCTCCCCAAAACATCACATACCCGCGCCTACGTGGAAAACGGTTGGCATTGGGAAGCGAATCGCGTAACTTTTAATTGGCAGTTAAGGGATGAATTATAAACGTACAAAAAATAAAAATAAATAAAATAAAATAAAAATAAATAAAAAAAAATAAAATAAAATAAAATAAAATAAATAAATAAATAAATAAAAAAAAAAAAATATCAAGATAAGTGTTAGTTTTTGTGTATAAGTTTTTATATGACAATCCCATGGGGTACCTGGTAATTCTTAAACTTGTTCTTAATTTAGTATTGTTAAATTAATTATAAAATACGTTGTGTAGTACTAATACATTTATAAGTGAAATATAATAATGTAAATGTGTTTTTCGTTATGTCAGAATGTATTTCGTTTGTTTACTTTCAGCAAATTAATAATTTTTTTTAAATAATCTTTTGTTTTCGACTTTTCAATAGGCTCGCGCCCCCTCGTAGAGTTGTCACGACCCCCAAGGGGGGCGCGCTCCACAGTTTGAGAAACGCTGCATTACACAGTTTTTCTCAATTGGGCTGCGGATTGGTATTTACCAATGCAGACCTAGTACATTCCCCTTGAGCTGGTATCACTTTTTTATACGGCACCATATAGGTGGAATACCAATCATCGCAATGTAATTTTTACGCCTAGTTTCCTCCCTAGAGGAAGGCATCTGAGCTCTGAAGGAGCAAACCGTAGAAGGAAAAGCATTATTTAACATGCCGCATAACCATGCGTCCTGACGACGAAATATCTTGTTCTGTGAAATGTAGGATCTTCTTACTTGAACTCCGATAGCTTCAATTATTATAATTCAATATCAGCTTGATGACGATCGACTATCACTTGACTTAAAATAGCAATTCATAACAACATAAATCATGGTTCCTCCACAGAAAGTGATTTTATAGCCGTACAACGTAATCGAAAGAATTTTCCCTGGAGGATTAGTAAGAAACGCGAACCTGTTACAAACTTACAATGAGAATCGGCCCCCCAAAAAAAAATATCTTTATTTTTTTAAACTAAATACTCTAAATAATATCGTGCATTAAGCATGTAGAAAAAAAATAAATAAACAAAAAATATATAATAATATATTCAAAAGGAGGAAAAGTTTAAATTCGATATGATCCCCCCCTTGAAATTCTGGTTTTGAGCCCCAAGCCGAATTTTACAAGGGATTCAAGACCGTAACATCACTTTTTGGGCTCCCTAGAATCTTGGCCTACCCTCCCTACGGGGCCTGGGTTGCTAGGGTGTACGTTACACCACTGCATATAAGATATATTTAGATTTCATTCTTTTTAATTTTATAGTTCATGTTCAAGAAATAACTGAGATATTTAAATTGCTGTCCCAAAATTTTTCTTTATGTCGCATATATATGTCTGGAGTTTGACTTCTGTCTCGAAATTTCCTGTTTGATTGAATGTTTGAAATCACTCGAATTCAATTTCAAACCAAATCATTCTATTTAAATTCAATGCATTATATATATAAAGATGGTCTTCCCTCACACTTATTTTTACATGTCTGCATGGTCCTTTTTAGAAGCCTGTTTCCAAAAAGATCAAAATTGAATTTTCTTAAGTTTAATAAGTCTTTTTTTTCTGTTAACTTGATATTTTAACCAGAATTATTCTTAATATTTTTTCCTTCTAAAATTTTCTGAAACATTCAAATATATTTGAAATTAGAACGCACAAAAAGGAGATTCTCGGATTTGATTTTTCAACATCGATTATTGTGAAACCATAAATATTTTTTGAATGATGCATTCATTTCCTTTAGAAATTTGCTTAGTTCATTATAAAGAGTTGACTCTACAATTTGGAAAAAAAATATTTAACAAAATCCGGATATAAAGTAGCTCTAATAAATAAAAGTTAAGAAGTAGCAAATTTAATAATGCTTATTGTTTTAACTAATATTAGGTGCCTTCAATAGATTACGCTATTTTAATACGGTGAAAAGTGTTAACCCTTTCGCCGCTACACTTTCTTCTTTTTTAAATATTTTTGATGTAAATTGTTTATTTATTTATTTAACAATATACCATAAAATACGACGTATAACGCTTACTTTTAACACAAGAAATAAAAAAAAATTTACATTTGTTTTAATTATACGCCGGGAAAAAAAATCCAGTTTTAAAAAAGGAATTTTTTTTGGACAAAAAAATTGGCTTCAAACCCCTTTTTAAACATTGTTTCCAAACTTTAAATACTTGCGACCCAATATTCAATTACAATTTTCATCGCGCCCCCCTTCATACAATAACCATGTATTGAATTCGATAGTACTGTACTTTGACCCCAAAATTAGAATACGATTTTAACCCTCTCCCCGCCATTTGTATAAAAACCCGTCACCTCAGCTAGTGCGTGTTGTTCTGGACATATATATACGTTTTTCGTTTTTTTCTGTTCACTGCTACCCCGTAAAATTTTTCCCGGAAGGGGTTTTTGGAATGCAATAAAATGATTTTAACGGTGTTTGTGAAGGATTTACTTTTTTCCCAGACTTTTTTTTATTTTTTCCCCTTTTCCCCCTCCTCCTAAATTACCCCACATGCGCATGCATACGTGCATAACGGTGGCATTGTGGAGGGGTTGCGTAACTTTTAACCCCACAGTTAATGGATTAATTATAAAAAAAATTAAAAATTATCAAGATAAGGTTAATTTTTTCATATTTTATATTTTGACAAGCCTGTGCGGTCACTGATGAATTTAAAATTGTTCTTAATTTAGTATTGTTAAAGTAATTATAAAAATACATTGTTGGGGCTAATACATTTATAAATGTATATAAAATGTATAATATATAAATGTATCAGTTTTATATATATTTCATTATGTCAGAATGTTTTTGTTTGTTTTTAAATTTTAATGCATTAATAATTTTTTTTAAAAAATCTTTTTTCTTTTTCTTTTTAAAATGATCGCGCCCCCCTAGGGGGTTTTCACGTCCAATTTGGGGGGGGTCCCCCAATTTGGGGAAACACTTTTGTGTTAAAATACTGTTAAAAGAAATTACATACTTAACGAACTTAAAGGGTTGTAGTTCTAGAAGTATACCATTTTTTAAGAAGCCTGGAATAGTACCTCAAATAAATGACTTCGAAGCATAAAAAGCACAAGTACACACTTACATTTCATGTTTCATCATAAGAAAAAAAAGGAGGGGTGCGGTATATGCTGGATTTTATGGTACGCATTTATTTTAATTCATTATTTATTTCAACACTAACTTTTCTTTTTAAACTTAAATCTGGCATCGACAAATTTTAAAAATCTATCCCATTTTGGAGCATTTTTTTTCTCTAATATCATTAATTGTTCAGTATTAATACGATATTCCGACTATACTCCATGAATTTTAAATTTTATTGTAATTTTTATTTAAGTTTTATGTGTCTATCTGAATAACGTAATTGTGAATGAATTTTATAGCTTTGTTTACTTCATAACTTACGAATTTATTAGAAATTTTGTAGTGAGCTCCCATGCGCGTTTTTCTTTATTAACCTCTAAGGCTACCTTATGGAAATGTTTGATTTAAAAACCTCGTCTTGTGAAGGAATCGTGATATTTTCAAACAGAAATTGCTATTTTTCTAACTGCTAGAAATAGCTAGAAGAGGATCTTTAAAGAAAAATAACTAAGAATATCGTAAAGTGTTAGTGAACATTAGCAAAATGATAAGGAAGGCTTCTAAATTTTGTACTAGTTAACCAGATTTTAAAAAATGATAAATATAAATTTTTTAAAATTTTTTCATTGCGAATACATGTTCAAATTTTTTAAAATTAAACCAAAATTTTTAAATAAAATTTTAAAAAATTTAATTTTTAATAATTTTTTCCAAAAGTTTTTTTGTAAAAACTTCTTTAAATAATTCTTTTTATGTTCTTGAAGGGGCCAATTAATTTTAAAATTCCTTTTTTAAAGAAAATTAAATTTTTTAGGGTTTTTCGTAAAATTTCCCCCCTTTGTCGTCGTAAAACATGGAAACCCCCATTTAAAAGTTATACATTTCAAAAATTCTAGTTGAGCCTCACAGAGGTTTGAACTATATACAGGCAAAATATTATTATAATAAAGCATTTTTCACAAAAGGAGAATATTTTGAAATGGATCATTCTATGTTCATTTTTGTCAAAATATTGTACTCAAATTTTTTATTGTAAGACTATTCTTAAAACAGTTTTATATACATTTTCAAGTGACACTAAAATATCTAAATATTACCCAAAATTTATAAGCTTTTTCAAAATCACGTTTCCGAACGTAGTCGGATACCTTAAAAAGTGAGATTAGTCTAAAAGTAAGATTGACTTAGTAAAAGGTCCTGAGTAATTATACTTGAAACTAGTAGCACATTTTTCAATATTAGCTGCATGTCAATTCATTTAGTGATACGAAATATTAATTTAATATATATATTTCTTCAGGATGGGGTTAGTAAACCATTCAAGGTGTATAAGTATTTTTAATATTCTGATCAGAAAGGATAAAATATGTGTTAAACTTCTATCATATCTGTTCTCAAATCGAATCCAATTTTATTTTTATGTTCTATGATTGGCCACAATTCTTAATTTTAAAAATTCTGCTTTGTAAAGGAGAATATATAGGTATAATAACTGCATGAATTTACATTCATGACAAAAATTAAGGTCTCAACCATAAAATCTGTGAAAACTGGTGAACTGTGTTACCACGGAATTTGGCACAGAGACATATTACAAAATCAAAAAGAATATAGCAACATAACAATATGGAAAAGAAGTCATATCAAAAAGTGAGAAATCATGAATCAGAGATAAAGCATTTAGCTCAGAAAAAGTCTGTCTAATATGGAATGTGACCACTATGTGAGCTTCTATACAATCCTCCTAATGAGATACCATACTGTTTATGAAGGTATTAATAAGTATTTGTGGCAACAAAGTTCATTTCTCCAAAATTGGGACTTTTAATTTCTGGGGCGTTCTGAAAGGAGAGCTAAGCTACGAAATGGCTTTTTCTGGATCGGGGGTGGCGAACCTTTATGCATCAACGTGCCATTTTTTTCTAAACAAATATTTAATGAGGTATAGACGCGCCGTCAAATAGTTTTGACTTGTGATTATTGGGAAAATAATAAATCTAATTGCTAACAACTTAAAACTCTTTATTTTGTATAAAAAAATACATTTTGTACTTTATGGTAGTAAATGTTTTAGTTATACGTGTCATTCAAATTATATAAAGTAACATTAGCATGATTTCTGCTGTTGCAGATTGTGTGTGGATGACAAATAACTAAAATTAGGATTGTAAGATGTTACTTTTAGCAGATTGCATGCTGAATTGAAGTCATTTACCAAACGGTTTTTTAAACGAGACTTTACTGTTTTTCATCTCTGAAAATAATGACTCGCAGGCGTTGGTAGATGAAAATATGGTTATAAAATAGCATGGACTATCTTCTTCAAACAGTTAAAAGGTATCTGGAATCGAATTCCATGTTTCCAAAATTTCATTACTAGCATTTTTCTTATATTGCTTCTTCATCTTTCTGTTTCAGCATTTCAAATTTTTCAATTTTCAACCAATCGAATTGGGAGAAGTTCAGTTTTTGAAATGGTCACATCAGGGAACATAAAAAACTTGCGCGTTTCCGATAATTCTTTGAGCTGAGAAAATCTCGCTGAAAACTGCTACCGATCATAGCACTGCTACCCTTCATAGTGTACCTTGACAATTTTGAATGAAAATGCAAACCGTTTGATCGGCAGCGTGCCCAAAAGATTGTGTCACGTGCCATTGGTTCTCCATTCCTGTCCTAGACCATTAAAAACACATTTAATAGCATTGCTATTCCGAGATCTCGAGGGTAAATCCACACGTTGAATATCCGCTGCTTCATCAAACTCATCAACAATGTGAGTTCCGCAAAAAATGGCTACACATTATTGTCTATAAAAATGTAGTTCTTGGGCATAGTACACAGAAAAAACAAAGGCTTCCAGGATATTGTATCTACAGCTCTGTGAGTTCATAGTACCCACATCCAAAACGTACAGTAGTGTACGACCACCCAATAGTATGCTACCTCACACACAAGGATTCATTTGCTACCTAATCTGCCGAATTTTGTTTCTTAGGAAGGATTGAAGCGAGCTCCATTTTCTCTCCAAGTAAACACTCGACGAGAATACCTTTGTCTGGTACATTTCGATTCATCACTGAAAAGAACATGCCCCCATTCTTGTGATGTCCATAACTGATGTTTGCCTTCCACAATATCCGGTTTTTATCCGGTCCTGCTGTATGCAGTCAAAAGAATACACACGAATGGACGCTGTGTGTAAGGGCTAGTCTTTGCAGGACAGCTGCAGACTATTCGCCTGGAAATTCTTCTTCCAGACACAGCAGCAAGAATTCGTTGTCCACCTATGTCATCGCGCACTTAATGCCAAGTAGCGATCCTGTGCAGATGTCAATGCTCTGGGGTAACCATAGCCGAAATTCTTGGAGACGTTACCACCTATTTGGAATTGATTACATAACCGGGAGACCTCTTTCGGGCCTTTTGTAACCATCGAGTCACCTCTACTTGAGACTGGCAAGCCCCAAGCTTGCCAAAGGCTCTCCATATCAAGGATCCTCGAAATGATCACGCTCAATGCAAGTTCACCACAAACAGACTTACTTGTTTGTTTTAATCTAATATTCACAAAACTGGAGGTAAAAGCCACAGATGCTTGAACGGTCTCAATCCAATAGCTCTGCAAAAACTAATGCCAAACAGCATCTTTCCAAAACTGAAGGTTGATATTGCACAAGCCATTCTTCAAAATATACAAAATACAAATTCTATCAGTTTTACCGGAAGCATTTTAAATTTATGGCGAAAAACTTGTTTGTGACCTTAATTCTGGACATGATTATATATGAATGTTGGAATAATTTCCTTGTTCAAGCCGTTATTGTTTTTAAAATATGTTTCCTGTTTGGGTCTTTTCTATAACAATAAATGAAAACTATAGTAAAAATAGATCTTTAAAAAATTCAACGGTGCATTTTAGCTTACGATGTAATTCAATGTTTAGGTAGTTTAAATTACTCACATTTAATCCTTTAAAATATGACTTAAACTTTCCATCCGTATAGTTATATTTATTAAAAATAGCATCTTTATAAAGCAAAAGAAATTGAGCACCCATTTGCTGCCTTATGTATTTTACTTTGTTTAGAACAAAAATATAAGTCAGTTGTTAAAAATATATTAATTGTGTCAAATAATAAAAAATATCTGTAAATAGCTATAACAATATATCTTAAAACAAATCTACACAAATCAACTAGTAAAATTTTGAATACTTTTGTTGCACATAAATCCTCAACTTAAGCAAATTCTTTTTGAGAAATTTTTTATCAGTTGTAATTAATTCTTATTAATACAGTTTGTCACGACATGCAGTGATTATTTTGTACATTCAATAATGCTTAAATACCGGAAAATTGCAATTCTTCAGGACACATGAAGAATGTAAAGTCATCTAAAAGAAGTTTCTGAAGAATATAATATCAATTTTAAAGACGTTAATGAAATTTTTAGTAACAAATCAATTCTTCACATAAAAAGCACATATGGAGAAAGTATCAGGATAATTATTTTTTTTTCATTTCAAAAATTTGTGTTCACTCCTCATTAGATTACATTCTAAAACTTGAGTCCCAAAATATTTTTTAGATGGACAGCTAATGTTATCTGTTATAAGTAATCAAAAAAAAATTCATGGAATAAAATAGATTTTTGAATTATACTTTTATTTAAGTATACTAAAACGAGTCACAGGACCAACATTTTTACTAGAACAAAATTAATGGAAGGAATGCAACTTATTTGCAAATCATTCTTACTAACATACAATGTTATCATTCTTACTAATATTCTTTGTTACCGGTCAACGTGTCGTGTCATAAATTAAACTTACTTGAAAATTATTCTCATTTAAATAGTCTATTTGCTCTCACGTCAATTTCTGATCATCCAAATCTAATTCTAAATTATTTGTAATAATTTTTTATCTACATATTAACTATAATATTGTCGGGAAAAAATGAAAAAAACATTATAACTTATGATATTTTGCGTAGACTGCGTATAATAGATATAAGATGTTTAAACCACGAGAATTAACACCGAAAATGTATAATAAAGCCCTAATTTTAATTGTAGGCAAATGTATGCAATTGTGAATAAAACATTAGCCCAATGGAAATGACATCAAGTAAACGGTTGTAACTGGCACATTTTACCGTGAATTACTTCACGAACAATGCCTCAATAGCAATGCATTTAATGTATTTGTGTACCATCAAACAATCAAAAAACTACTTTAAAATCCCAAACAAGAGTTTATTCTACAAAAATTTTAAAAATACCTTATCAAAGTAATGGAATTTATTTCTTAGATGTATCAAGTTCACTGTTATTAGCAATTATACGTTCACAAAATATTTCATCGGCAATTGAATTATCTGGAAATATAGGAACCGTGTTAGATGGAGGTCTAATTGCGTATTCAGCACTTAAATTGTCATTAAATATACAATACATTAAAATATTAAAATGAAACGTTTTAAAAATATCAGGAATAAGTAAAGTACTGCAACAATGCTGGTTAATTCCATGGGAAGAATTTACAATGCCGCATAAACAATCGTTGGAACATTGGATTGCAGGATTTATTTGGAAATGGTGGACTATTCTATAGCGCGCTAATATTATTAGCTGGTGAGTTCTGAGAGGCATTACCTGTATTATCCCGTCCAACAGCTATAGCGTGGCCTTGTTTAAGGTAAGACAACTGTAGTGAAAGCACAAAAGCATAAAAATTTGGTGATATACGTTAATAACTAAAAGTTGAAGACAAACATGCGTGTCCAATTTAAAAATGACCTTCCGTAGAAAGTTTTGTGAAACGATTATTGGGTATTATAAATGTCCAAATTATACAACTGATGAATTAACATGATTAATTAAATTACTTAAAATTTTTATGATATTACACTCTCAAAATAAGAATTAATTTGTGCGTATTTTCCAATACTGCAAGCGTCATCAATAGTTCAGTGAACATACACTATTTTCTGTAAAAAAAGTGAATATATAAGTTATTAAAATTAGCATTCAACATGCATGACCAAGAGAAACAGGTACTTATCAGTCAGTAGATACTATTATAAACCACGAAGCAGTAAATTATCCAGCCGAACTTTTGACTTTCCTTGATTTATTTGAATCACCGCTACACACCTTAAATTTAAATATTAGTGTTCCTATTAATCAGCTTAGAAATATTGATCTCCCAAGCATCAGATTAGCTGCAAAAGATTATCAACGGTGTAAATGACGCAACAATTTTAAGTGGCAAATTCGAAGTGGGAAGGTGTACTACTACCTTATGTACTAATGATTCCAGTCCAAACGATCCTAATTTGAAATTAAAGTGGCTTTTGTAATGACGATAAAAAATCATAAGTCAGTCTTTGCAAGTATGTGAATGGATTTAAGAGATTTCATGCTTTTCACTTGGTCAGTTTTACATATTGATGCTCTTATGTAGAAAAACCCGGTTTGTTGGTATAAAAACCAGATGTAATCATTAAAAACATCATCATTTTTGAACAGCATTGCAAAGGTCTTGAAGGTAAATAATTTCTAAATTTCATTTTATTTAACACATACAAATGTGACATTGAATTAACATTAAGCCTTTTTTGTTGTTTCCATAAAATATCCAGATGGCTCTAAATCCAGACAGTCGTTGAGTTTCTTATTTAAATGTTTGACACGTAAGAAATACTTTTTCAAATATGATGACTCCGTAGAGTCCATTTTGAATCTAAAATATTCATACATTTCTCATTGATTGAATTACAAAATCTGAATTATGGCGCGAAAAAAATAGAAAGAAAAGTCAAAAACAATAACTATAAATTCATGACATCATTGTGTAATTGTGCTTTAAAATGGTTTAAATTTATTTCCGCCAAAATAAAATGGACTTTGTCCCGAGACACTTCTAAAAAAGTTCATAAATGAAATTCAACAAAATTGAAATCAAATAGTTTAACAAGCTGAAGAAAAAAATTTAAAAATTAAATTGCAATGAAATAGAAAAAAGCTAATCATCATACAAACAAATTTATGTCATTTTAACTGAATTAATAAATTGGTATCAAATTTCAGTTGTATTTATTTAAGAAGTAAATAAGAACGATAACTATATATAGTATATATAGAACAATGAATAAGTATTATGTATTTTACACATTATGTGCCACAACTATGACAACATAGACAGAAATTTTGCATTTTACGTGCAATTTTTATAAACTGTTAGTATAAAAATTAGTGATGAAAATATAAATCCGTACTGCTAGTGTTGTTCGACTTATTCATATTAGTAAGAATGAAACTGAAGCGCAAGTAAATACAGTCATTGGCTTAAGGTATCCGACTAAGTTCGGAACCGTGATTTTGCAAAAGCGTGTAAATGGATAATATTTATGATATTTAGTGTCACTTAGATTAGAATACATGTATAAAATTGTTTTAAGGACATTATGACAAAACTACTTAAATACAATATTTTGGAAAAAATTAACTTAGAATAACCTTTTTTTCCAGATGTTCTCTTTTTGTAAAAAATGCTTCTATTGTATTAATATTTTGCTTGTATTCAGCTCCGACCTCTGTACAGAGGCTCAACAAAATTTTTTAAATGCATAACTCGGAAGT
>BMAV01004584.1:0-18982 GCA_019973955.1 Trichonephila inaurata madagascariensis | reverse complement strand
CCCCTTCCCTTTTTAAAAAATAATAGAATTAAGTTAAATTCGCCTCCGTCTTTGCCCCCTTTAATTTTTTATATAAAGGTTTTATTTCTAGCTTTCAATTCTCTGCCATAAAACGATTCTGCTGAATTATCTTGGATGTAGTTTGAGTGCTTTATTTAAAAAAAAATCATCTGTTTAATACTCAATGCAAATCAAAATTATTGTGCAATACTTGTAAAAGGAAGCATCACTCATTACTGCGCAGTGAATAAAAAAGAAAGCAGTTTTTCCTTTATCCATCTAAAGCTTGGGTATCAACGGAAAAAGAAAAAACTGATGGCTTAGGAATAAATTAAAATTCTGGTTAGACACACAAATACCGGAAATATAATAAACAAAGTAGTTATTCTATCAACATGGACTGCAAATAAATTCAGTAAAAAACCGCTCGTGGAATAATTAGGTACAGGAAGTGAATCTTACTTCATAATATTGAAGGTTCGAATTATCGAGGGTTTTATAGGAAAACTTCGAATTATCGCGTGTTGCAGTCTGGCCAACCACAAATTTTACTTCGAAATATTGAGAGTACCAAAATATATGGATTTTAGTTCGAAATATCAAGAGTTTTTGCAGGGGCTGAGCATATACTTCGAATTAGCGAGAGGTTCGTATTATCGAAAGTTCGAATTATCGAGAGTCGACTGTATATCCTTAAATAAACACAAATTGAAAAGTGATGCCTTTTGACATGGTTCATTCTTTTTTTATGATGAAATGAATTTCAAAATCAGTTAATTTCACAAATTTATACCAAGAGATTTTGAAACAAAGCTCCAATCCTTTACATCTGCCATACATTTTTTCTTAATGATTTAACATAACAAATTTAAACATTTTTATTTGTAAGGAAATGATTTCAGGTTTTTGAATTCATGCATTAATATGTATATGTCATGTCTAATTACATAAACAATTATAATTGTACTATAAAATAAAATGCTAAAAAAAAAAATTGCCCTATATCGATGATAAAAAAATACATTCTTCTGAAAATTTAAGATGAAAAATTTACATTTAGCTTTAAACAGGGTGGTATGAAGGTACTGCTGATTACATCGGAATCTAGTAAAGCCTAATTATGCGCAGTCTTTAAAAGATCTCATCCTAAAAAATGCATCCTAAAAAGAATTACATACTAAAAAATGTTAAATATGTCTTTCATCCAGCGTAAAGAAAAGGTATACATTCAAAAAAAGTTACGTTCACAATTTCATGAAACACAACTAAATCACAGATTACACATAAATAAAAATTATTATAACATTTGAAATGTAAGCAACTCCATCAACATTAAAACAGAGAAACAATAACTGGATACTCACAACTTTTTACAGTTGCTTAAATGATTAAAGCTACAGAATCCTGGTTTCTTGTTAAGCATCAAAAAATCCGAGATCTATTTTTATACGCAAATTAAAAACAAAATTAGTGGTGTTTTTTTAATAAAATCATGTTCCTTAATATATATTTCATTTATTCTGTTTGTTTCTTCTTCGCATCAAACTTCAAGAATTTCAATTCTTTCCAATTTTTCTAATGAACGAAGAATATGTAGGAATCCCTCTAGAAGTCGTCTCAATTCAAGACAATTGTTGCTAAAGGGAGCAAACTGGTTTGATCAGTTGACGATGCAATATATTTACATTGAGCTAAGAGAAATGCTGATCTAATGCATTTTTAGGTTTATAATTTACGCCATTTTCTATCCATTTTAATTTCAAGGATTTAGGTTATAAAAAATTATTTTGATGTTGCAAAAAAGGTTGCTCTGTAATTAATTTACTTGCATTTAACTCAGTAATAACTCTAATTTATTGAGAATAGTTTGATCGATAATCTCGTGCACGGAGCTGAGTACGAGATTATCGATCAAACTATTCTATGTAGAAGAAGTTCGAGGAGACGGCGGAGTCCTCACATTCGGTTTAATATTATTTGTTTTGTAATGAGTAAAACAAAATATGTTGGATGTACCATTCTAAAATTTGAGACGCATTTATGTCCCCAATAATAATTAAATCTTTTGTTATGAATTTTTTTTGTCAAGTGCGACTGTAGAAAAAAAAAAAATATTACTATTTTTCTCTTCGAAACCGATATAAAAGTGGAGACAATCGTAGCACATAGTAGTTTTATTTTCTGAAACAAAAACAGATCTAATTAGTGCCTTTGCCTTCTAGAAAACGATAGAAAACGATTGCAGGCTTTGACTGGAAATAAAGTGGTAAACAAGGCGTGTAAATGCAATCGTTTTTAATAATCAGCAAGATTTGTAGGTAATGCCATGTGAGTTGCCATGCAGTCACATCCGGCGGAAATCGTTAAGGACTATTCGAGAGAGAAATCCATGTTTAACAGAACACAGCAATGACAGTATTATCATTAGCAATGCCTATAAAGGAAAAAAAAAGGAAAAAAATTGATATATTGTAGTAATTACGAATTCCATTACCTTTAAACAGAAATTAAAGCGTCTATAATTTTTGAATTATTTGAAAATTTAAATAACGAAATTGAACTTTTTAAGTGTCTAATTATTTTATGAGTTTCGTATCAATAAATATATATATATATCGAACAAGAATAAAAAAATTTTTAATTTATAGAAAGTGCACTTTCCTGTATCGGATATTTTTCGTTATCGTAAAAAATTTAAAAGAGTAAATATAAATAACTAAAATGTTTCTTTTTAAATGGTTTTAAATTTTTTAATTTTTACTACTGTAAAAACTTTTTTTGGCATTTTTTTTTAAAAAAGTGAACGTTAATTGCAGAATACGAAAATTGCTGGAAATTTAAATAAATTTTACAAAAAAAAACAGGAAATTTCCCAAAATTTTTAAAAAATGGTTTTATTTTAAATATTCTAGTTTGTGAGTTATTTAAAGTTGTTGCATTTTTTTAAATTTTCATAAAATAGAACCGTCGAATCTCAGTTTAATTCTTCTACTGATATAAATAAAAATTTTATAAACAAAATTAAATGAGCATTTTTCCCATTTTGGAGGAAAAAATATCATGCCTTATGTCGACTCGTCGTGCCAACTGCCTTGTAAATGAAAAACTACAAAATTTAAAATCAGAACCAAAAAACGCTTATTGCTTGAGTTTAAGTTTCATGACACTGAAGAGACCCACCGCATAGAGTTGTCGATAAATATCTGTTAAGCCTCAAACTTCCTCTCCGGGTGTGGCCCTTTTTAGCCGAGTGGTATAGGTATCGGATCGTGGCTTATTTTTTGTCACGGTTCCGCCCCATACCCCCAAAGACCCCCGTTGGGGCAGCGATCCCTTAAATCTGTCGAGAGCTGAAACGTCCCCCCCGTTGGTGTGGTGTGGTAGTTGGGGAGGGGGGGCCTTTTTTCGGGTGCCCGTCCCGGCCAGCCGGTTAAAAATTACGTGTTCCGCCCCAAAAAGCCCTCATGCAGCGGGGCAGTGCGACGTTAATATTCAATCAATCAATCCTCTCAATGGAGTAGAACAGTGCTTCTCAAACTTTCTATGTTGGCGACCCAATTTTCAATCATAATTATCAAGGCGCCCCCTTCATATAGTAATAATGTACTGAATTCAATAAAAAATTTTACGCCAAGGGTACAACACGCGACTTTAATTATATACTGACAAATTTTTCAAAAAATAAATATTAAATTGTGCATACAATTTTAAAAATTTTCAAGAATAAAAGGGATTACTAATTATTCACCTTGTCCTTAACTTAATATTGATGAATTAATGATCAAATACATAGTGTAATCGATACATTTATAAGTATATTAAAATTATTGTGTATAAATATGTATTGTTTATTATCTCAGAATGTTGGGTGGTTTAGCTCCAGGAAACTTGTATTATTTCCCCTTTCGGGGGTGGTAAAGGAAACTGGGTTCTCAGGTTCCCGTCAGCCGGAATTTCGAGAAAAACATGCTATATGCAGTGGATTTTAGAGCAAAACCCACGTTTTTTGCCCCCCACTATTGGAAAAGAAGAAACTCCCGGGTACGGCAGAAAACTTCAGATGAAGGAGATTCTCCCAGGGTGCCCGGAAGGGGCTTTTTCAGAAAAAAGGTTTACTTGGTGGGAACTGGCCCCCCCATGTACCACTTTTAATTGCTCTTGCCCTGGGTTTCATTAAAATTTTTTCTCTTTGAAAAGGCCGTGAAAAAAAAAAGCCCAAAATAGCATTAATTCTGCTGAGATTTAAACCCCCCCGGTGATAAAAAAAAAAACTAAAAGTAAAAAAAAACGCAAAGAAAAAGATTCCTCCGGGAAAACTTTGTTTTTTCCCAAAAAAAGCCAGACCCGGGTTTTCCCGGTAAATGAGCCAGTAAAAAACAAATGTTTTTAATTGAATCTGAAAATAAACAAGGCAAATTGTAGCAGAAGTAGAAGAAACCACTGAAAAAAACCCCAAACCAACGCCCCCCCCCAATTACAATGATCCAAAAGAGAACATCAGGGGACCAATTTAAAATTATCCCCCAATTAAAATTTAAAATTTAAAAAAAATAAAAAACCCCAAGGGGGAAAAATTTTTTCAAACTCTTAGCGAACGACGATAAAGAATATCAGGGAAATGACCCATACTTTTTGAGGCAGACTCAAAAATTCGAATTTTTTATAATTTTAAAAATAAAAATTTAAACAAACCTATCAAAATTGTTTAAATTAAAGGGCTCCCCGGGGTTTCACTAAAATTCAGGACATAAATTCCGACCTCTAGGATCCCAAAGGGTTTATGGCCGAAAACGTTACGCAATTTAATTTTAAAAAAACCCAAAGGGTAAACTCCCATTTTTCTGCCCCCACCCCAAAGCCAATAACCTAAAAAATTTTTTTACCCTTTCCCTTGGGATACATGCAAATTAGAGTAGAAGGATTCCTCGTTAGAGGAGTCACGCAGTGCTTTAATTGCAACAATTTTTCACAGGGCAGAAAACTGCCACTTAAAACCAAGATGTCTTAAATGCGGTAAAGACCCCCACCACAAAACAATGCACTATCAAAACAGGAAAACCCCATACTGTATTAATTGCCAAGAATACGGCCATACAGCCGGTTATACCAAATCCCCAAATTCCCCAACCCAAGAAGGGCTCGCCCTGCCAATTACAAAAAATTTACAAGCAATGTTTGTAGGAAGGGGTCTCCTTTGCTAACATCGTTAGCGGAGTCACCTCCCTACCCCCCCCAATAGAAAATCCCAAAGAAAAACCTGGAAATTCTAAAAATAATAACAAAGAACCCCAAGGAATCCTTAAGGAAGATGATAATACCAGCGACTTAGCTCAAGTTATTGAGCTTGTCAATTTAATTTCGCAAATATTGAAAAGATCTCCTGAAATAATGCAACTCTTACCTAAACTTAAAAATGCCAAAAATAATAATGATCAGGCCTACATTATTGTAGATGCTCTGCTATATAAATGTTAATTTTCCTATATAATTGCTATTCTAATATTACTTTTTAAATCCCCCTCCTAAACTTCTATTTCTTTTTTCATTTCCATCGACTCTAACTATCTCAAATTTTTCTAAGTAAATTCTCTCCAAGTTCACTCCCAACAGCCAATCAAATGCCTAGTGCCCTCTCCAACGCTCCTGCCACCCCATTGGTCCACGACAACGAAACCACGCCTACCAACTCATCAAGCCCCGCAACACCAAAGAGAACTTCATTTCCAGAAAAAGGTCGGAGGGATAAGCGTTACCCCAGTCCCTTTTCAATCATTACAACATTACAACATCTCGGGAATGTGTATTTTTCTCTAATTCTTTCATTCAATTAATATTTTATAATTTTTTATTTCCGACTTTTTTGATATGCCCCCCTAGTAGGATTATCATACCCCTCTAGGGGGGGAGCGCCCCATACTTTGAGATACGCTGGAGTAGAGCGAAAGTAACAAGAAGTGTTGCGATCCTCATCACTTGAAGATGGATTCGATCATTAAGGGGGTGGGTCACTTCACGCAGCATTTTCCGTATCTCCATAATGTTAAAAATGACCAAGTTTAAGGAACATTTTTTAAAAATTGGCAGGCTGTACAGTCATGAATTTTTTTGTGTGTATTCATTGTATTGTTTTTATTATTTTATATATTAAGAGAGAATTTTTCAAAATTTTGAATAGTTTTTAAAAAATTCATATGTGGAGTAACACATCAAAATTTTCAAAACGATGAAAATTCTTGTACATTTTAATCCATAAATATTTTTTGAATAATTTTTTTTGACAAAATCTCTCATTAAAATATTTATTTGTATAGTGTAAACACATGTGTAAAGTTTCAAGGCTATAAAATAAGTAGTTTTTTTCAAAAATGTTCCTTTTGTGTTGAAATTTACACTTTTGAGAAATAGTGATTTAAAGTAAAACTTACTATTAACTAATGCATACCAGAACTATAACTTGGATTGTGGGTGTCATCTGCAAGATCATCTTCTTGTGTACATTTTAATTGTTTGTTTTTAATTCTTGCTTTTTTGGTTCATTGTAAAACTGCCTATTCTGCTTTCCTAATACACGCATGGTCTTTTTGATCTACTTCTTGCAACGCTTAACATTCGTAAAATCCAGGGATTGAATGTTTAATACATCTCATACTTTTAATTTGGTAATGAAACCTAGATTACATAAATATATAACTTCATGTACTATATTTTTTAAAGTTCCCAATTGCACAAATACAGTTTTTGGCATTATACACCAAATTCTATTTCCGCTTTCATTAATATTTTGAGTTTTATCAAGCAAGGATCTAGATAAAAGTTAAAGATTAGAGACCTCTAAAAATACTTTTTTTAATGCAATTCCTAATTGCAATAGGTAAGCCATGCTTATGCTTATATGGTGTAACCTTTCAGTATGGACATATTATATCTACACCACAAGTCACCTCCCATGGGGCATTAACCGTGTTGTAGATTTAAATCTGTGGAGATTTTATAAAAAAATATAGCCCAAGTAGCTGGCCTTATGGCTGACAAGTTTCTCGAGTTGCTTTGAATAGAGAAAATGATAGGGACACTGTTATGCAACATTTAATTCTTCGAAAGTTTGGGGTTTTGTACATTTTTTTTTAAGTTATACTTATTGTGCGTTTGAAAAAAGATGATGGTAAATTTTTACGATGCGCGCACACACCGTTGTCTAATGTTGTCATGTAGAAAGGAACACAAGGCGATGTTAACCAATACAAGGTTTATTTTGTCGTAGTATCTTACACGGGCCCCACAACTGAAGACTTATCCAGCTGCAGTAATTTTATATCCACACCTGGTGGAGAGTTCTAGAATGACCACCAGGGGAAGATTAACATAAATTCAATCTGCATAATTTGCACAAACGTCCATAATAATAATTAAAGAGAGTCATAACTAAAGTTAACAAACAAGTACCTGGGAGGCTCGAACCCGAGCCGTCTGCATGATAGAGCAGTGCTCTAACCGTTCGGCCGCTCAGAGCTTATCAGTTTGTGACAGGTATTGCAATATCGGTATTTTGAGCCATTTATACAACTTTGTATAATACCGGTATTCACACGTTTAAATACCGGTTTTTCGGTATTTGCTAGAAATCATTTAAAATTGTCTCCATTATATTGTTACGAATTTTGTGTAAATAGTGTAAATAATTTGTATTTGAGTGTTTAATGCATTTATATTACTCTATGTTATGTTTATTTCATGTTAAATTGTACCATTCACAAGCAATGCCGCCACGCAATAGCGGTGTGAACTGGCGTCGGCGCGGTGAAAAATGTGCGGCGGCTGAATTTGGCGACTGGCGACCAATTTGGCGTCGTTGGCGACCATTTTAGCGAGTTCGGAACCCTCGGGAATCTTCTAAGAAGTAGTAGATCTCTCCACTAAGTGTCACGTTCAATGACACGAGCTGTTACTTATATATTTCACGGAAGTTTCTGTCGCGCCTATAACAAATGAGAGCTCGGCAGGAGTCTGGGTCGCTCAGCAGTGGTAGGGTTGTTTTGTTGAAACTCGGCGTAGGTAAATGTATGCTGTAACCTTGTTTGGTGCTGACAGGTATGTATATAACGCGATCTGTTGGTTTTGATATATCGGTGCGCCATCCTTAAAATTACTGTTTATTTTCTTTGTGATTGTTTTGCATAAAATCCCCGAACCTCGGATCTACGTAACAGTTTGGTGGTGGTTTTTGCGCAATAACGATGGATAGTAACTGAAGGCTCTGTTGGAGTCTACGTACGCTTGAAAGAAACGACTTGCAGGGGCTTTAGAAGGCGAAAGAGTGCGAAGTTAGAAAGGTCGGATTCGGGAGATATAAAGGAAAACTGCAGGCCGTTCGGATAGAATGGAGAAATGTCAGGAGAAGATCTGAAGAATTCTCTAGAAAGAAAATCGACAATGTTGAAGAGAAAACTTCAATGGTGCGGAGAAAATAGCATTGAAGAGTTGAAGATTGCAGTAGTTGAAGAAAAAGATTAGCAATGGTTGAAGAAGATCGAGAAAGTAGGGGGAAGAAATAGAAAAAAATTAAAAGAGAGGGAAGTTGAAGGGAGGAGTGGAAGGAGTGGCTGAAAATTTTAGCCTTATATCACAGTCGAATGGAAGATCTTGAGAAGAGCTTCTAACTGGCGGAAATGAGAACAAAAGCAAGATTGTGCGCATGTGCGCTGCCGGGGCAACATTATGCGTTTTCTGTGACTGCCTTACAGGGCCAGTAAAACTGTTGACCTGAACGGCGGGCATACAAGACACAATTTTCCATAATTTCTGAAGCCAATGGATGGACTAGAAGGCATGTGGCTTGTACTTGGGAGGCGCGAGAAATACTCTGGATATACATTTTGCGGTTGTGATTTTGGGATATACAGATTCTTTGGTTTACGGCAAAACACTCCGGACGCACATACGGGCTGGCTGAACAGGAGGCACGGGGCTGCCGACGAAGAGCTTCGCCAGCGGCGCTGGTTTGGCTGGCGTGGCTGGCGTTGGGTTGAAAACGGAAGGCACAGAAGCTGGCTGATGTAGAATCGCAAATCTGCCCTGTTACTAAACTGGAAGCGCACGCTCAAGCCAGTCGCCGAGACCGCCAATACATCCGAGAGCGAGAGTGACCTTAGAGGCTCCCTGTGAATCTCCATGGAAAAGTGACATTGAGAGGTAAGGGTAGATTCAAGCTTTAATGGTTTGGTCGGGCCGAATTCAAGTGCTGGGGATATGGTGGAACTGGACACCTGAGAAAAACTGTCCCCGATCAAGGAATGATGAGAATACCGTCTCTTCCGGCTTGGGAGAAACTAAACATCTCGCGGGGGCAGAGGTTGCGGATGACAGGCTTTATACTGAATTCTCTTGGGTTACGGCGAAGCCGGGACTTTGCATGGCGTAGGTGGCATATGTTTACGTATGGTTGTTGACGATACTGGAGCCAATGTGTCTATAGATGAAATATTTTGACATGAATTTAAAATTTAGCATTATCTGGACGCCGCCCTGCGTTTCTTTGCAAACAGTGACGGGTGACAAGATTCAGGTTCATGGAAAAACTGCGTAAGGGTTTTGGGAAATGCGTTTGTGCGTGTATGCCGTCCTTTGGACTGGATTTTTCTGAAGAACAATAACTTTAAATTGGACGGCGGCATATTCAGGGATATGCGCGGCTACAAACCGGTATTGGCTGAACGGCGGCATCAGCGTAGCAGGAGCAGATGTATAATACCCGGTTTAGTAGCAGAAATAAAGAAAATTCCGATTCGGCCTAGTGATTATCCGGACCCGTTGTTTAAAGGAGGTTGGTTGCGGGGAATAAGTCACATCCCAGTGAGGGGTAACTAACGTGAGTGATAAGACGAGGACTATTCAGAGGAGGTGGCGGGCAGCTCCTGTCACTTGTGGGCCTGGCAGCCCGGGCTGGGCCTTCCGCTGGAGCGGTGCAGTGGGATTTACCCAAAGCTTTGAGCTTGAGACGGTGTGCTGCAGGAAGAAGCTGGTTACAAATTGCAAAACTTTAAGGGCATTCTGAGGACTTTGGAAGACACTGCAACAGATTTACCGGAGAGCATCCTCCCTGATAAGCAGCACCCGACTGCACGGTTTCGGCAGGAGGTCGGCTGTGGGACATGAAAGATCATGATGTCATTGAGCCATCGTCAAGTCCTTGGGCATCTTTCTCCATTGTCTTAGTTAGTTAAGAAGAAGATGAAGCCGCCGGGATTTGCGCGGTTTATATTCTCGGTTGAATGACGTCACCAAAAGGTGCGTATCACTATCTGCCAAGAATAGATGACACGCTGGACACACTTGCCGGCAATACCTGGTTTTACTGAATACAAGGGGCGTTCGCAGGTAGAACTCCCACCCTGACGATAAAGAGAAAACTGCCTTCACCACGGCACAAGGACTGTGGCAATTTAAGGTTATGCCTTTGGGCGGAAACAGTCCTCCGGAGGACTTTCGTACGAGCCTGCCTGGTTTATCTTGATGACATTATCATCGTGGGGCGCTCTTTCGAAGAACATCTGAAAATATCAGACGTATTGCTGAAAGCTGAAAAGAAGCTAATCTGAAATTAAGTTCATCCAAAATTACCACCTATTCCGGCGGCGTGAAGTCACGTATCTCGGACACACATAATTTCGGCAGAGAGGGTGTACGAACGGGACGTTGGGTCGGGCGGAGATTTGGGGCGCGGCGCGGTGTGTTGCTGGGCCTGGGGTTTCTTGGGCTTATGCACGTAATACCGGAGGTTGGTAGTGCTGGGGCTGGCGGTGAAACGGGGATTCATCTGGATGGTTGATTGTAACGGCGCTGAAAGCAGGACGCACTAACATCTGCTCAATCAGCATATCCTGAGGGTGGGGCTCAATTCTGGACGGTGCACAGTGTGGGCGCGGTATTCAGGCGCTACTTTTATGCGGTGGCGGCCAGAAGGGCCGGAGAACGCGCGTAGGCGCTGCGCACCTCTATGGTCGAAGTTCCTGCTGCGAACAGATCATGCCTCATTGACCTGGCACTGGATTTTAAAATCAGAAGGCCAAATAGCTAGGTGGATACAGAGACTACAGAGGGTATGACGTGGAAATTCGCCACAGAAAGGATCAGCACATGGAATGCGGACGCCCTTTCGAGAAGACCACCTGACTGCGGGCGACCGCGAGATGCGGCGGCGGTCCGGCTGGTGCGCCAAGTTACAACGCCATCAACATTGGCATTGGACCCGGCGGGAGGGATGAGCGTCCGAAACGATCAACTGGCGCGTTAGGCGCATCGCAGAATTCAAAGAGTCGTACGGCGAAGAACTGGCTGACGCGAACATCGCCCCTTTCCATCCCACCACAACGAAGCGGGCTGCGCTTTGGGGCCTGTAGAAATGGCATATCGAAAATGGGGGTCTGACGACGGAAAAACATTCAGGTGGCGCAGGTGATACTCCCAAAGACGAGTTTCAAACGTTGTGGGGCTCGCGTGGGCAGGGCGTGGTGGTATGAGGCGCACAGGACGCTACTGGAACAATGTGCCGAATTGACGTGGGAAGGTTTATGGCGGTCCTGAAGGACAGGGGAAGGCAGCTGCGGGCGACGATGGCCTGCTGCCAGGTCATGGTGGCGGCAACAGCGCTCTGGTTGTCATGGACTACTTACTTCACTAAGTGGCCTGAAGCCTATCTATTCCACGACCAAGAGGCCTCGACTGTTGCAGGGTTTGGACAAGCTGGGATCTGCGATTCGGGGTCCTTCTACAATTGCACTCCAGTCAAGGGAGAAGCGATTCTGCGGTTTGCAAAGAGACTGTGTGAAATACTCGCCATCGACAAAACCAGGACGACAGCTTTGCATCCTCAGTCTGGCAGCATGGTAGAGAGGAGTTCAATCGAACCATCCCCTGGTGGCTGCGGTATGGTAATCAACAGGACTGGGACAAAGAAATTGCCCTTTTCCTGCTAGCCTACAGGGTGCCGTTCACGAGACCACCGGCTATTCCCAGCGGGTATGCCGGACGAGATCGCTGTGCGGTTCTTTATGTTGAAACGACGGGCCCGGCACAGGCCTGTCGAGAAACTCCAGGCACGGATGGATACATCATCTAGCCAGGAAAAGAATCGGCGGCAGCTTCCGAGAAGATGAAGACCCGATACGACGCAAGAGCAACCGGACACGACTTCCACGAAGGCGACAAAGGATAATGGTTATGGAATCCGAAACGTCGCAAAAGGACTCTCTTCGAGCACGGTGACTGGAAAGTTCTTGCAGATTATTAAAAAGACTGAATATGACGTTGTGGTGCGGATACAGAAATCACCACACTCAAAACCAAAGGTAATACAATAGGCTAGCCCTTATCTTGGCCCAAGATGAATAAGATCCTTCAGACCATGGTCATTAATTGATATTTTGTAAATAATGTAGTATTTCTCTTTTTCTTATTCCTTTGGTTTTGTAATATGGAATTTATGTTTACATCTCTTCATCTGCTTTGAATTTATTTGTATTGTATATGCTCTGGAATACATTGGATTTACTTTATATGTGATTAAATTATGTGAGTAATTTGCCTGTAAATAGATGCCTCTTACTCAAGGTTGCGGACAATTTTGGTGCTTTGAGAGGGCAGTGTTACAGGTATTGTAAATAGTGTAAAAATAATTTGTATTTGAGTGTTTAATGCATTTATATTACTCTATGTTATGTTTTGTTTTGTGAACAACGTGCAACGACTACGCAAACTAAGCGTTGGCGGGAACGGCGAAATCTTGGCGGTAGAGCCAGGGTGCCCGGCGGCATCATTACAGGCGGTTCCGGAACCCTCAGGAATCTTCTAGAAGTAGTAGATCTCTCCACTAGTGTCACGTTCAATGACACGAGCTGTTATTTCTGGAAGTTTCTGTCGCGCCTATAAATGAGAGGAGCTCGCCGGGACGGCAGGGTGAACAGCGTGGTGGGACGACTTGGTTAGCTCGGCTGGTAGTCATTGTTTTGGTGGTGGAGGGTGCTACCTGTTCTGTTATGGATCTGTTTAAGGTTCGGTTTATTATTGTTGTAGCTCTTAAAAATTACTTTTTTTTTTCTTTTTGATTTTTTTTGCATAAAACCCCCGAACCCTCTTTACGTAACAAATGTTCAGGGATCGCTAACGTAGAAAAAAAGTTCCCCTTTTTTGTTGGTGTCTCCCCCAAAAAAATGAGGGATGTAAATTGCATTGTTCGAGGAAGCGAAAATATGAAATTCAAGGGGGGAAAACTACCCACTCAGAACGATATTCACACGCGTAGGTTCGTAGTCTGATATTCGTATCTGTAAAAAACAAGGTTGTGGTTGGAAAAAGTGTGTAATATTTCGATATAAAATTTTGAGTTGTTAATCACATTGTATTCGAAACATTTTTTAGTGTTCAAAATATTTTCAGTTCATTTTATAAAAACTCAAAATACAAAATAAAAATTAAAAAATTGGAAAAGAAAAAAATCTTTTTATAATTTGGGATTGGTTTCTTATTCATATGATAAAAAAATTGGGGGCCCAAGTGTAAATAAGATGTTCCTTTTCTTTTTTGTTCTTTATTTTGGTATAATTTATAAGTTACAAATTATTTTTTTTGATATTTACACCCCCTAATGAACAACTGACAAATAAAAAAAAAAAACACCTGTGTTTTCTTTTTTTTTTAAAAATTTCTACTACCATTAAAACCGGAAACCCCGGTAAAGATCAAAAAAAATACCGAATACCTTTTGGATTTTTGGCCCTTTTTGCAACCCCAGTAACCATATTTTAACATGCCACTTTTGGTGCGGGGACGTTTTGGGGGGATGTTTTTTTTTTCCTTTCTGTTGAACGCATCCCTTCCGGTGCATTCCCCTCTCTTTTTTCTGGCCCCCGAGCATGACAGCCCTTTCGGACCTGGCTTATTCGTTTCCCCTTTACCTCTTAATTGTTATGATTTCCGCTAAAGGGCTTTTCCCCCAGTTTCTAATTGAACCTTTTTAAATTTGTTTAAATTCACAATTTTTTGGTTTTCGTTTTTCGGATTTGAATTTGCTAACTGTTCCCTCGTCAGAATCATCCCCAATTCCCTTGTGGGGGGGGGTTTAAATACTAAAATTCATGCTCCTAAAAATGCTGGGGGTTTGACTATGGAATTAATTTTGGGACTTGATTTTTGAAAATCCGCCCATTTTCTTTATCAATTTACTGGAATTGGTCCCCCCCGTCTCCACCCTGGGGGGTTCCCCCGTAATAACTGAATTTTGCCGGTTTCCAGGGCTGGATTCGTTTTTTCCCCAATATAATGTTTTCGGCCATAGCCCCATTTCTTTCATATTTAAAAAAATTTTTTTTTTTTTAAAATCCCGTTTTAGCTCCGAGGTTGTTCAGTTTCGTTAATGAAACTCGGACGAAACTCTCCTCGTTAGCTCTTTTTTATCTTTACAATTTATGTGTATAGAGTGGGGGGGGGTTTTATAAAATTAGAATCCCCCTGTTATTCCTATTTGGGGTTTGATCTTTTTTATGATGTCACTATTACAACATAGAAAAAACTTTGGGTTTTCTTGGGATGTTTGGGGTGTAAAATGACCATTTACACAATTTTTTCGGGAGGAGTTAGTTTTGTTTTTATTTCCCGGCTGGCGCCGCCCCCTTTGCAACACGTCCCCGGGCCGTTTCAAATGGTTTCGTTTCCTCACAACCAGGCTGAGTTTTTGGTTGCTGGATGCTTTAGTTCTGTTTTTTTTAAATTATTTTTTTGTTTTAATTATTTTTAAAAATGACTATAACTCGGGGGCCTTTTCGGGCGATGTTTTTTTTTAGGAAAGTTTTCCCCCCCACCGAGATTTAATATGAGGTCTCAGGTGTCACATTCGGTTTACCACATCTCCCGATAGTCTTGAAAAACCCCATGTTATTGGTCCTATCCCCCTTTGTTTTTTTTTTAAACGTGATTATTCCGGTTTGGCTGGTCCCTTTAGAGAGAGGGCCCAAAAATTTTTTATCGTTCAACTCGCCGGCCCCTTTGTTGGGTTTTTCCAAAAAAGGGTTTTTTTTGGGGGGGGACTTTTTTATGGACGTTTGCTAGGGACGGGAAATGCGGAAGGACCTTCACTCGGGGACCCGGGGTTTCGTCTCTAACCCAACAAGAAAAAATAAAAAATTTAAAAATTTACAACCCGGGGGGGCCTCGAAGATTACTACATAAGTTGTCTATTACATTAAAACTAAAAAACAATAACGTTTTTCCACTTTATTAAATTAAAAAAAAACATTGGGAAAAAATTTTTAAACCCATTCAAAAATTTTTACTAAAAAAATTTTATAAACTTTGGTTTTAAAAAATGAAAAGATTTTTTTTACAAAAAGCAAAATTTTGAAAACAGGGGGAAAATATCTGAACATTAGAAATCTAAGTCCACCTTTAAATTTGCAAGCAAAAATTTTTTGTTTTGGAAAAATTTTTTGGGGGGTGGAAATGGAGAGGTGAACTTTTACGACCAGTCACGGATGTAAAAATACGGATGCGAAAAAACGTCTGAAATATACAGAACGTTACAGATCATTTTTCCCCCTTCAAGTTCTCGGAAAAAATAGGAATTTTTTGCATATTTCCCCGCTCGGGGCGAAAAGGGGTTAATTTTTGGGGAAAGTAAACTTCTTACATACCCAAAAACACACACTTTTTTTTTTTTTTTTACAAAAAAGAAATCTTTTTTTCCCCCTTTTAAAAAAATTACGAATTTTGTATTCCTTGAATTTGAAAAAGGAAAAATTTTAATTCCTATCAGCAAAATAAAAAGAAAAAAAAAATTCAAATGCCCATTTTCCCTTATTTATACATGAAAAAAAAATTTTTAAAATAAAAAATCAATTTTGAAACCAAAAATTAAAAAAAAATTGAAAAGAAAAAATTTTTCAAATGTACCTATTAAAAAACAAAAAAAATATTTATTTACCCCAAAAATATTTTTTAAAAAAAAGCACAATTTTAAGGATGGACTATTTTTGGGAACCTTTTTTAAAAAGCCAAAAATTTTTGGGGTTTTAAAAAGTCCCCCCTGGGGGGCGCGTAACACCAAGGGGGGGCATTTGGAAATTTAAAGATTTTTTAAAAAAAAACCGAAAAGTAAAACAAATACTTTTCTCCATAATAAAAAAATACATAAAAAAACCGTTTAATTTATTTTTATCATCTTTGTTTTTTCCTCATCAAATCCTATCTTTTCCCCCAAAAAAATTAAAAAATTTTGTTTAATTTTGTAATTTCATGGAGATTTTTTACTACTTTTTTTTTAAGCAACATAACCTTAAAAGAAAACCCCAGATGAAAAAAAAATTTAAAAGAAAAAAAATTCATTTAATTTTTTTAAATTTACTTGGTTGGGAAAGAAAAAGGAAAAATTGTTCCCTTTTGGGCAAATATTTTGCGTCATTTGTTTAAACCCTTTCCCAACTTACTGGTATGATTTGATCTACATTAGTTCCGTCCCATCTTTTATGCCGCTTGAAATTTTTAAAATAAAAAAGGTTTTATGATATTTGGAAAAGGATTGATTGATTTAGGATTATTTGGCCAAGATTTATTCTTATCTGTATTCTCAAATATAAAAAGGGGGTAAAAAACGCAAAATTTCTCTTTCGAACATCCAATTTTTTTTAATTTTTGGGGGGGTTGGCAGGGGGAGGTTTAAAAAATTAAAGGGAATAACCTGCTGAAAGAACATTTTTTAATGGGGGCGCGGTGAACGAAAGGAAAATTTTCAAATGCTTCCAAAAGAACTACATCAACTAAAATAAAACCTTGCGGTTCGTTTGCCTTGTAAAAAAGAAAAAAGAAAGAAAAGCAACGCTTTTTTGTAAAAGATGTCAGAGTTCGAAAACCCCCCGCCTTTGGGGGGGAGAATGCGCGTTAAATCTGTCGAGGCTCAAACGTCCTCTTTTTGGGAGTGGTGGGTATTTAAAAAGGCCATTAAATTTTATTTTGGAAAAAATTACGGGTTAAACCCCTTGGTAACGTTTAATATTCACTCCTCGATCATGAAAGCTCATAAAACACAAAACTTAAAAAATTGCGCGGAAAAAACTCCTGTTATTGTGAAAATTGCCTCTGGTTTGTGTGCGTCCTTTATTGGTCTTCCATTTTTTGAATCATTTTAGTTCAGTTTTATTGGATTTTTCAAATTATAAAAAAAAAATTGAAAGTCCTTGAAACCGGTAAGTATACTTTCTCTTAATTAAATTATTCACTGGAATTAATTTTTTTCGTGCTGTAAAAATAATTATCAACAAATGATTGGGGGGATTAAGTCCCCGCACTAAATTTGCGTTAGTATCAGTGCGCCCCTTCCCCGGGTTAAAACATTTTGAAGTCTTCTCGCTTTAAATATTAAAAAATAAAACAATTATTTTCATCGGAATTTTATATTTTTCATTATTTTAAAATTAAACTAAATGCTAATTCTGTGGGTTTAAAATTCGTTCTTTTAAAAATTTTTCAATTTATCTAAAAAAAATCATTTTTCATTTTTTTTACTTTAATTTTCTTCCCTTTCAGTTCATTTATATGAAAATGATTTTTTTAAAAAAATAAACTCGGGAAGAGCCGGGACTTCACCCAGATACGTTTAATGTATCAGTACTGAAGACGGTATTTTATAAAAAAATTTCTTAATACTGAATTAAAAACAAGTTTAATAATTGTTGTGACTTATGGGCTTGTCTTGTAGAGCAAAAAAATTTTTAAAAGGAAGGTTTAATATCAGGAAATTTACACTCTGAGTTATTTTTCTATATTTACGAGAATCTATATTTTGTCTTCAAAACAGCCACCGCAGAAACCCGGTTTAAAAAGGTAGGATGTTGAAAATGAAATTTAAAATTTTGTTTTGTTTTTAGTGCGAAACTATTCACCCCACCCTTTAAAAAGGGGTTTTTACTTGCCTTTTTAAATTTTTTACTGATTTCAAGGTTTCTTCCGGAAATATTTTGATAGATCCCTTAACCCTTAAATTGTCCCAATTTTTTCATCAAGAAAATACTTTTTAAAATTCTTTCCAACATGGCTAAATGATTTTACATGGTTTTAAAAGCAACTTTTTCATGTTGTTTTTTGATTTTTAATTTTTTTAAAAATAAATGGTGTTTTTTTTATCTTTATTGGTGGAAATCCAAAATTTTGTACTTAGTATTTCCCTTTATTTTAACGAAACCATGTGTTTGTCCCTTTATCCTTTATTACGTGAATTTCCTTTCACTTAAAAAAGTATTTGTTTTTTCATTCAACCGAAAACTAATTACGGGGAAAATTAAGTCAAATTAAAAGTACTTAAGCTGATTTTACTATAGAAAGCCTTTTTTAAAAAAAAACTGAAATTGTACGAGGAAAAATTTTTTTTTTGGAGAATCCCAAAAGGGCCCCCACCCACCAAAAAATAGATAATCCAGATTTATCATATATAAGACCATGAAAGACTTTTTCTAATGCATTTGTCTTTTGAAAGGATGCGAAAAATAAATCTTTAATTAAATATAAAATTTTTATTGTTCCAATTTAAAAAATTTGGAAAAAAAATAACATTAAAAAAAAAATTATTTTTAATAATATTAAATTTTCTTAAATATATATTACTTTTAAAAAAACTTTAAAAATTTAATATTTTTATACGTAAAAGATTTCGATTGTATTTTAAAGTGCAATTGCATAAAAATTTTTGTTTACGGGGTGGGGGCACAAAATTATATTAAAATTGGGTGAGTTGGTTTTAGAAACACTGCATAAATAAAAATTTCCAATATTTGTGTCCAAAAAAACTGATTTTTTTAATGAATTTTTAAAAAATTTAAAAAAATATTTGAAAAATTAATTTTTAAATAACCCTTTTTTTCAAAATGTTCTTTTTTTAAAAAAAGCCAAAATAAAAATTTTTTGTGGATTTTAAAGCAAAGATTCTCCAGAGAACTTTTTTTTA
>BMAV01004581.1:0-11095 GCA_019973955.1 Trichonephila inaurata madagascariensis | reverse complement strand
TCATAATTTTTGAATTTATTACTTTTTCTTAAACACACACAATAGAAGATGGTTTTTGTGTTGTTTAAAAACAGGCTTTGATACATAAAAATTAAATCACTAAATACAATCTTTTACTACAGAGACAGAAATTTTTTTTTTTCCAACCATACCCAATAATTTTATTTATTTATTTGCACTGTTTTAAACAAAAAGGCAATTTTTCCAATTTTTTCTTTTTAAAGGGGCAACCTGTTTAAACTTTCAATATTGAACCCAATATTTAATCAAAAATTTTCATCGCCCTATTCAGCAACCATGTATTGAACCCAAAACTACTTATTTTGACTTTAAAAGGGCTAAACCTCTTAAGTTCCAGGCGATAAAAACGTCTCCGGACGTATATATACCCTTTTTTGAATATGATCTTTGTGTATCGCATCCAAAAAATTATTCTGAAGGCTTTGAAATTTTAAAAAGCCCTTGACGGGGGTTTTTGGGGAAGAATTTATTTTTCATAGAAGGTTTTATTATTTATTGCTTTTCACCCCCCTAATAACCCCATACCTCCCTGGGGGTTGGGAATGGTTTTTGGGAAAGATAACCACGTAACTTTTAATCAGCGTTAAGGGATTATTCATAAACCCAAAAAAAAATGATCAATATAAGTGTTTTTTGTGAGAATTTCAATTAACAACCCATGGGTCACTGATAATTATTAAACATGTATTAACTTAGTTTTTTAAATTAATTATAAAATACATTGTTTTAGTACTGATACATTTTAAAGTATTATATCAGTACAAATATATATCTTGTTTTTTTATTTTGAGGAATGTATTTTATTTGTTTACTGTCGGTAAAATAAAAATTTTTTTTAAATAATCTTTAGTTTTCCCTTTTTTCAATATGTCGCCCCCCTTCGTGGGGTTACAAGCCCCCAGGGGAAAAGCCCCACAGTTTGAGAAACCTGAGCAACGCAACGTCTTTCAGTAAGTTTGGGAAAGTGTTTTGAATTTCAATAGCTTTGAAGGGAAACAAGAATGCTACAATTTAATGCCCCCTTTGGAGCTCAATACATAATTAAAAAATTTTTGTTCGTTTGGGGGCACCTCGCTTCCTCTTGGGGAAAAGGGTACTTTTTTAAGAAACATTGTTTCTTCCAAAAAACAAACAAAGCCAACAAGCACCCCCCAAAATCCCCACTATCCTCCCAATGTAGCTAAATGTTTCTACGACCTGCAAAAGATAAATACTTTTGTATTATACAATTTTATATTACATTAGAACGTCGTTTATCCGAACGCTTATTATCCGGAGCGTCAAATATCCGGATCAATTTTTTCAGAGACCTTGAAACGAAAAAACGAAGGTGTACAATGGTACCGCGAAAAATAAGTGATTATTTTCCACAATGCACCTATTTTGCTTTTTCTTCAAGCACGTTTCCCGCATGTGATGATTTTCAATATTCGTATTCATATACTGCATGAATCAAATTCGGTTTTAGGTTATCCGAACAACTGCGTATCCGGACGGTGACCAGTACCATTTGATTCGGATAAACGATGTTCTAATGTATACATAAAGTCATATTATCCTATTTTTAGAAAGTATTTAAAGAAAAATGGGGGAAGGGGCCCCCCCTCTCCAGTCCGTTTAAAAGGGGTATCAACCTCCATTGTCAAATTATACAAGTATTCATACTCATTGCTAAAAATGCAATTTAAGGGGTTTGTGGGGTTTTTTTATTATTTTTTCAATATACTGTAAGCAGGGAAAAAAAATAAATTTCAAGTCTTCATTCCGCATTTTTTAAATTTTTATTCAATTTAGTGCCTCTACAAAAACAATGTTCCTATTCACCTTTTCCTCTAAATTGCTCTGAATTTGTATTCCGTCTTTGCTTCTGTATTTTAACAGAGCCCCATACAACTGTTTATGAGTAAATAGTGTTTCCTTCAATGTTACAAAGAAACCGACTTTTTTAAATCTTTATCTATGTGATTTACTTATAGACATGTAAAATGCCAAACTTACGGAGAATTGAGAATGTTTGAGTACGAATAGCATATCCAAGCCCACTCCAGATTTCAGTGGGATTCTTAGTATATACACTCATGGACAAAAAATTAGCGCACCAAGAAGGAGTAGTCAAAATAAAACGAAATTTTACATACGTAATGACTACTTTAAGTAAATGATTAAAATTCAAAAAAAAAAGGATCATTTTTTCATAAAAAAAGGAAAAAAGAACGGACGATTTAATACCCTGTTGAACTCCCCTATGCGCGAATGCACAACGCGATAGATCAAATTGAGGGCATAAAAATTTGATGATGTCTTGAGACATTTCGTTCCATTTTGGGCGTAACCTTGCCTCTAGTTCATTCAAATTCATGGGATGCCCAACCGCCGTCCCAAAGGATACCAGATATGCCGTTTGGGAGACAAAATGGGGATCTGGCAGGCCAAGGAAGGGTATTAACAGTGCGGACAGCTTGTGACCCCCCCTTGTGGGGGAGGCAGAGTTTTTGACTTTTGAAAGATGCTTCTGGGCCCCGTTCAGAGTAGCAATTGGTAGCAGGATGTCGGACATATTTTGTCATGGTGCCACGGATCAATACTAGTGGTGACCGTGATTTAGGCAATGGCACCCCATACCATCACACCAGCTTTTGGGAGCAGGTGTCGCTGTGGCAAAGGCAGTGTTGAGGTTCATCAGGGGGTCCCCAAACACGAACACGATTGTCATCACTGCTGGGATTGAATCGGGATTCGCGAAAAGACGACCTGATTCCACCTTGCACCAGTTTCCTTGTGTGCGGCACCACTTTAAACGGAGGCGCGAGGGGTGGGGGGGGCAGCACTCGAAATGGGCCCCCGGATCTCGAATGTCCTTCCAGCCAGGCGCCTTGTAGGTCGAGATGACACGGGGGCCCAAAGTAAAGGTGCTACCTGTGCTGGATGGTGGCCGGAAGCGTTGACTGTACCCCATTTCTTACGATGTGGCGGTCTTCTATTTGGCCTGTCGAGGGCGTCCTAAGCTTGGTCTTCGTGTAAATGAAATCTTTGGGTTTACTGGTGCCAACACCTCCCCACAACACAATCAGAGAGGCCTAATTGACGACTACTGGCCCGTGACCACCCAGCTTTCCCTCATGCCAATGATTCTCCCCCCTGAAACTGCGACAGCTGCCATTTTTCGAAAAGGCGTAATGGCATGTCTACTTCAGCTGTTTCTTTGTAAACGATTCAGCACACTCAAAAAAAAGTTTGGTTTCCTGTTTTATATCCCCGAAGATTGACGTTAAACACTCTCTACCAGCTTGAACCGCTGCATTTCTAATCATTTGCATATCTTCCCGACATGTACCTCCATGCCAAGTTTCGTTACAAACCCTCAATTAATTCGTGGTGCGCTATATTTTCCCCCATGAATGTATATAATTTCGCATTTCTAATCTCTTGATAAAATTTTACACTGCTGTATAATCTTCTGAGTATTTTTCACTATTAATCTTGTGTTATTACGCCGTCCATCAGTACTACTGAATTTCTTAATAGCTTGACTATACAACCTAATTTCAAATTCAGTTTACATGGTGCCATTCCCGATGGAGTTAGTGATGATAGATATTCAGACTGGTGCTGTAACATTACATTTTCTGGATGATCACCATCGCAGCCGCCAAGAAAACCGCCAAATAAATTTTTTACAGCATCACAAAAAATTTTTAATATATATTATTCTCCCAAAACCCAAATTACAAATTTAGAAAAATTCTGCAGAAAAAAATTTTTGAATGAAAAAATATTTTCTTTTTTAAAAGTTTTAAAACAGTATTTTGCAAAATGTAAATTAAATTATTTTAATCACGAAATTTTAAAAACATTTTAAAAAGGGAATTTTTATTCCCTTTTATATATTATTCAAATTTTTAAAATATTAAAAATAAAAATTTTAAAAAAATTTTATACAGAATGGTTTAGAAAAATGAAACATTCCCATAACTTTCCCTTTAAAACCCTTTTTAAAGCAACTTCAGGGAATAATCACCTCGTATTTTAGAAAGAAAAGTTTTAGTTTTTTATGCAATAAATAAACTTCAAAAGAAAAATCCATTTTTTAAAAATTAAAATTTTTTTTATATGCATTAAAAAAAAATGAGTGGCCAAATTTGGGCCCTTGGGTACTTTTTTCGGAGATCAGCTATAACTTTTTTGTAGTTCCCAAAAAGAAAGAAAGATAGGTATTAATTCGGAATACAGGAATATTAAAGCATCAATTGTTATGTGTTTATTTTGAAGAAATAGACAAAAAGGGTAATTTAGTTGAGTTTGAACGCGAGATAATTATAGGACCTTAGGAACTAGTATCACTAAAATGATGCTTTTGTATAAATGTGTGAATAATTTGAGTTTGAATGTGTAATACATTTATATTACACTGTTATATTTATTTTATGTTAAACTTGTAATATTCGCAAGCAACATCGTCCTTAATTTTATTATCGATTCCCAAAGGGGGCTTTGGGGTAATCTTGGTGCTAATCCCAAAATTGGGATCATTTTTGGGTAAAAAGGGGTTTGGGACCCGGGGGAAAATTTTTGGGAAGTTTTTGGGGCCCTCTTTGGGGGTCTTCTTTGAAATTTGTGGAGAAATAGGCTAATTTCAAGTCCAATGGCGCAAGTGCATCTTTCTCGAAAAGTTCGCGAGGTCTATAAATTAAGAGATGCTCGCCGAAAATGAGTCAGTTTTGTTTCGAATAGCAATTAGTAGCCTTGACCGTGATTACCGATTAACTGGGCTGTCAGAATAGGACGAGAGGTGTTTGTGAATAATCTTTTTCATGCGTGTATTTTAGCCACTGACACTTGTATCTGAGTGCTATTGAAGGTGTGAAGACTTTCTGATATTTATTTTGCGAATTTTTGATGCTTAATCACATGTAATAAAGGGATTGTTTTCACGAAAATAAATTCTCACCGCACTTAAAGAACTATCTTGTTTTTTGCCACTGATTTACATAAAATCCTCGACCCCGATCAACGTAACATTATAAACCAAGATTTAGTTTTCGAGCAGTGCTCCACACCCTTAATATCATCGTGAACCGGTCAGCGTTTGATAATTTTACATCAACCCGCTAGGGGGGATGTCGAATTTTAATATTTTATTTTGTTTGTTTTAATGATTTTAATTTAATCGTGTATTTAAACATGCCTGCAGGATAAAATACAGTTGCACCAAAAAAAGAATACGAAGAGATCTAACATGGAATATGAAGGTATTTCCAAGGAAAGTCACACAAACCTGATAGAAATACAGCACAGTAAATAAAATGGAAATATTTTAAAGGGACATAGTACAATTTACACAAAAATTTTTAATTTAAGGATTTTCAAATTTTTTTGGTTATCTCCTATGTGTGTATACTATGTTAAACAAATTTTATGCTAAAAATTTCATAAAAAGCTAGTCATTTATATCTTTAAGGAATAAATTTTTAAGTTATTTTAAAACGCTACTCCTCCTACAAAAATTTACGTACACGCATGAAATTTGATTTACAAGTACCCCAAACTATGTATAACAAAAGTTGGTATGGATTTTATGATGACAAGATTGTAATTTGTACAATACTTCTTTTTATGAACACTTATTGAAAATTCCTTAAGAAATGTATAAATTCTGATTTCAATTATTTTTTTTAAAAAAGTATTGCTTTGATGCATATTAACTTTGTTACCTGTACTACTCGAAAAAAGTGAAAAAAAATTAAAGCATTAGGCACAATTTTAAAAAGCCCTTAGCATTTTAAATGAAGGCAAACTAGTTATTTTATCGTTCTGAGAAAAGTGAGTTTAAAGTTTAGATTTGCCATTGGAATGTGAATGAAAACGAAAGTAAAAGTTATCATACCTATGCGTCTCTTAAACTTAGAGCTTTCAAATTTTTTGAAACTATAGAGAAGTATATAAGGAATAATTCAGGCTAAAAATTAAATTTGATTTTTTGACCTATTTTTATCAATTGAATTGTATTTTGTCCCGTTAACGTTGATTAGGCGTCCCGGTACCATTATATCAATGAACCGGTACCAGTTCGTGACCCGGGGGTCAGGCCCCACTTCATTAAACGTACCTCATATTTTGCTTTATACGTGTAGAGGGTCTCTTCCATTTTTTGAAATGAGATTGTAACCTTGGTTAAACCCCTAAATAAAGCAAGAGAAAAGGCATGTATCATACATTATATTTCTGAATAACAATTATAAATCAGAAAGAAAAACTGCACACCTCTAAAGTAAAAGGATTTTGAAAAAAAAATTACGCAATTATTATCTCTGGATTAATAATAATATAAACTATTAATTAATCATTAAATTATTAAATAATTAAACTATTAATTAAGTATTAAATTATTAATTAATTAAACTATTAATTAAGTATTAAATTATTAATTAATCAAACTATTAATTAAATTATTAATTAATTAAATTATTAATTAAATAAGTCATTAATTAATTAAATTATTAAATTATTAAATAATTAAATAATTAAACTAGTGATTAATTATTTAATTATTAATTAATTATACAATTAATTATTACATTGTTAATTAATTTAACAAGTAATTATTAATTAAGTTAACTATTAATCATTCATTTAATTATTAATTAATTAAACTATTAATTAATAATTTAAGTATTAATTAATTAAACTATTAATTATGAAATTAATGATTACTTAAACTATTAATTATTAAATTATTAATTAATTAAACTGTTAATTAATTATTAAATTATTAATTATTAAATTATTAATCATTAAATTATTAATTATTAAATTATTAATTATTAAATTTTTAATTAATTAAACTGTTAATTAATTATTAAACTATTAATTATTAAATTATTAATTAATTAAATTGTTAATTAATTATTAAACTATTAATTATTAAATTATTAATTATTAAATTATTAATTAATTAAATTGTTAATTAATTATTAAACTATTAATTATTAAATTATTAATTATTAAATTATTAATTATTAAATTAGTAATTATTAAATTATTAATTATTAAATTATTAATTAATTATTAATTAATTAATTAATTATTTAAACTATTCTTTAATTATTAAATTGTTAATTAAATAAAATTATTAATTAATTATTAAACTATTAACTAAATAATATTAACAGAAACTTATCACTTAACTGAGTATGCTAACATCCTAAACATGTTTGAAATTGTATCTGTTTTAATTTTAAAATAAAAACAGATGAATACATCAACTTACGTTTCTTTGACTGGTGGAAGATCCTTCCTCACCTAAAATGGATATTAATATAAGAAACACATATTTCAATTTCAGTTTGTATAATGATTACATAAAAAACTCGCTAATATATTGATCTTAAATTGGAATGTATGCAAAAGTGATTACTTTGTGATATGAATAAAATTACAATTATAAATTTAAAGTTAAATCTTGAGGAAAATATCATGATTTAATGATGAGAGTGAGCGGGGAGATGCCTAGCCAAAATCCAGTTGCAGAAAAAGAGTCCCAAGTTAGAGGGAGAATGTGTTTTACATGTAAAAAGTTAAGGTATCCGATTACGTTCGGAACCATGATTTTGCAAAAGCGTATAAATGGATAATATTTATGATATTTAGAGTTACTTAGATTAGAAAACGTATATAAAATTGTTTTATGAATATTATTACAATAAAAAAAAAATATTTAACTACAGTATTTTGACAAAAAATGAACATAGAATGACCCATTTTCAAAAAATTCTCCTTTTGTGAAAAGGCTTCTACAAAATTTTTTATTATGTGTAAGTATTTATGAAGTTTTCGAATTTTTTTTTGTGAGATTTCTTTTATGTGGTCCCTATCTACCGCACAAAAACAGGTTTAACTGTATTATTGAAAACACATTTGTGTTCAAAAGTAGTTATTAATATCTTATATTATTAATTAGTTATTTCTAATAATATTAAAATATTTCTTCGTAAGAAAAATATTAGAAACAAATTCTAAATGTTATGAAGTACGTTTAAGTATGCTAATATAAGGAAACAAATTAATAAAATGGTAATAACTTAAGTAAAACCTAATTGGTAGTAAACTAATATACACTTTTCACAACCTATCTAATATACTTCATCTACTATCTAGTTCTAAAATTCTTCTACATACTTCAGGTTGAGGTGTTTCTTGTTTTGTGATTTCATACAGTATTTCCCTAAAATGAATATAAAAGAAAAAGAAATAAATACATCTTAAACACTCGTTAAAAATATAGTTCAGGGAGAATTAATGAAGCCTTAAACTATAATAAATACACTCTTTAACTCCATGAAACAAAAATATAATTCACGCAAATCGAATATTAACTATAAAGTTATAAAATATTACGATGTTTGTGTGATCTGCATTTTATGTTCATTATGTTTCAATCGTAGTTTGTTGGCATTTTATACTGAGGTTAGAAAATATTTTCTCTTGATTCAAATTTATATTCATTATTATGTGTAGCGCTCTCACAAAGTGCAACGAAGAACTCGAAACAAAGCATCGCTATTTATAGCACTCGCCATTTCATTTTATTAATTCAAAGATATCTTCCATACCAAGAGATAAAGGTATGAATCATTTTTCAACTTATCGAAATACAGGGTGTTGCCAAACCTACAAATTCAGAGGGGCGATAGTACGCAGCATTTTGACGACAAATCATCATAGGACAGGGGAGAACAAACCACGTTTATTCAGTGAAAATCACGATAATAGTAGCCGTCGGGAGAGAGATGAACCAGACGAGGGGAATGGCCAAGCGGATGAGGGATTAAAACGTCGTGGTAGGGTTAAATAACCTTCCCGTATGCAAATTGTCCACTCTTTTTTTTGGTTGATTGATTGATTGAATATTTAACGTCGCACTGTACAGCTACACGAGGGCATTTGGCGACGGACCACGTAATTTTGAACCATGGTCAAGTGACGTGGACGACACCTGAGCTGGCACCCCCTCTCCTAACTACCACACCACGCCAACGGGAGGACGTTTCAGCTCTCGACAGATTTAACGTGCATCGCTGCCCTACATGGCGGGTCTTTAGTGGCAATGGGCTCGAACTCGTGACAAGGCAAGCCACGGTCCGATACCTATACCACTCAGCTACCGCGGCCGTCCTCTTTTTTTTGGAGAATAAAAGTAGGGAGAAAGTTGTCATAGTAGGCTTTGAATAAAGCACGAGTGTTAAACTGCATTTGGTAACAATATCGGATTACACGAAAGACGGATATGCACCTTACGTATGGCCAAGTCAATTGCAATAGACACCTAGCACAGAAAATTTAACAGGACCACTTTTCGAGGACGCATTGTCCACACCATATCATTTTTATGTTGTGACGTAACCTTTCTTCTTTCCCTAATTGCTGAGAAAGTACACAGACAAACGGTGAAAAGTTCGCTCCGTTAACCTAATTGCTGGAGAAAATGAAAATGTGCTTAAATAGGTGGTCATGAGTTCTGACCCATGTTCCCGGCCTCTCCCCTTAGTGTTCAGGGCAGGAATGGCCTCCGGCCTGAGTGGTCTTCCATTTCTCTAGCATCCAAGACGACAGCCTGGATAGGATAGCCCTGTTGTGAGCCGTAAGAGATCCTGCACTCTGAGGGGCCGGGAGATAAGAGATTAAAGAATGAGCTGAGAGAGAGAGACGGTAGAAGCCCGGGAGTTAAAAAAAGGAGAGCGAAGGGGCCCGCTGAAAGGACGGAGAAAGGCCTCTAGCCAGTGACAAGGACGGTGGAGATAGAGCGAGCTACAAACGAAGGTCGACGTGGAATTACAAGTGATTTTCTGAAAGTGAAAAGAGACTAATAAACTGTGGACACTGGTTACGGATAAATTGCACTATTCAATATTTCAAGATCTTAACAAGTTAAAAAATATTTCTTAGTTTAGCTGAACGATGCCTTTACAGCAGCATACTACCTGTGCTATGAACTACGCAGCCTCAACTCCAATCGGTTCCTGTGACAATCACTTGTCATTGCATTTTTAACGTCGAACTGTGATGCATTGTTCGTATTATAAACATACTTAACGTTTATTCAATGTATTTTTTACCTGTTATGGCCCCTTTTCATTCCACTCAACATCATACCCTACAAAACTGTTTTTACAAATTACTCCGACTAAACGGGGTTTGCGACCCCATGTTTTATGGGGATTTGACGTCCCCACGCTACCTACTATCCCCCCTGAATTTGCCTGAATTCTTCAACACCCTGTATATCTTGAAGCTGATGTGATGACAAGAGCTTGCCCTAAGCTTAAAGGGCTCAGAAGTGTGTCACAGTTTTAGATTCGACAAATAATACATTTGTAGATGTAACATTTAGCACCTTGTTTTATTCTTCACTTTTTTTCAAAAAGTTTAAATATATTGTAACATCATGTTCCCCAGTTTCTAGCGTAACTCTTTATATTTAAAAAAAAAATATGTCCGTATTTAAAAAAAATTTGGCATTGCTGGTATAATAAAGGTAAAGGCTTTTTTTAACAAATAAAAAGAACAACTCAAAAATAATAAAATTTAAATACAAATATTGGAAACTAAAATGTTACAGCAACTGACTTACTTGGGCTTAGGATTTTGGTAATATACTAAGAAAAGAAGAAAATAAATAAAAGACCTTTAAAATAAAGGAAGATACATTCAATTACCCCTTGCGTTATTTGTTAAAGTTTTAATTTTTTCGGGCTTCTCTTTTTAAATTAATGCCTTCAAACTTCATATATCGATTGTAAACAACAGTAATTTTAAACAAAAATTTAACAAAAAAGATGCTTAAATATTTCTAGCAAAAAGGACGAAAAACACAATTTAACAGATATTATTAAGTATTTAAATACAATTTTTAGTATTTTTTAAAAAATCGTAAAAAAGTTTTTACATTTTTTTTTTTTAAATGACTGATTCAAAAAGAAAAAATAAACTTTTTTGGGGGAGAATACAATTTCATTAACTTAAAAAAAAAACGCAATCGGAACGATTTTGAAATCATTTTCATAAAACGTCCGATTCC
>BMAV01004580.1:0-29495 GCA_019973955.1 Trichonephila inaurata madagascariensis | reverse complement strand
TTTTTCCTTTTTTCCCATAATATCAATCAATTTCACAAAATTTTAATATTCCAAAAATTTTCATCTCCACCCATCTGGTTTCAAAAAAAACCCCCCCAATGACCCGCGCAGGGGGTTTTTTTTGTTAGTGCCTTGACTACGCCGGGTTTCCCCTAACCCAGATGCCCTAATAAAACAATACAACAAATATATATAAAACACATAATAAATTAAAATTTTTTTCAAAAACTATTATAACAAAAAACCAAAGGAATTTTCGCATTCACAAGTAAACATCGAAGCAAACAAATGTGTGATTACAAATGTTTTCTTCAAAAAAAAATTTTAACAAGTCAAAAGTTTCAAAATTAAATAAACACCATTGTAGTGTTTGACGGCTTATAATTTTTAAGCACCCCCCGAGACTTCTTCTTGCAAATTCTTCCACCACTTTTTGGGAAGATCAAAAAATAAAACAATACAACCTGTTTTTTATATGTTTTCTCCCACATTCACGTCTAACGATGGGGTGCTATCACTCTTTTTTTCCTGGGTTGTACGGGAAATTTTTTGTTGTGGGGCTTTTCCCTTGTCGTCCTTTCCTTGATTTCCCCAAATTGTTTCCTTTTGGCTGGTCGGGGTTCTTCTGTTTCCTCGTGGTCTTAATTACGTTCATCTGTAATTCTGTGCATTCTCTTGTTCTTTTTCCTGCTTCTAAAAATAGTCAGACATTTGTCTTTTTTTTTATTATTGTTCCCCTTTTTTTGCCACTTTCTTTGGGGTCCCTTGTTGACACACCCTGATTTTTTTAATACCCCTTTATATCAAAACCCTTTTTGTTTTTATTTTCATTCCCAATGAACAGGTGGGATCTGACCAGTGATTTGTTTTATGGGTTTTCCCGTTTTTTTAAATTTGATTGGTTACCAACCCCTTTGCCTTAACCCCAGTTTCACCGCAGTTTTTTTCTTTCCCTATTGTGACTCATTTTTTTTTGATGTATTTTTTCCGAAGTACAGTTTCCTGACTTGATCTTATACTATTTGGGATACCTGTTCCTAATTCGACCTCGCCATTTCCTATGACGATATATTCTTATTTGATCTACGTTAACGTTAATTTTTTTCCTGTTTTCCATATTAAAAATTTTATTACTTTTTAACTTCTAAGACTCTATAAGGCCCCCAAATTTTTTGTTTAAATTTAGCACATATTTTGTTAGCTGCGAACTTACAGGGGGTGTTTCTAATAAGCCCCAATCATTTACCTTTTTTTTTTATGTTTTTTCCTCATTAAAAATTTTTTTCCCACCTTTCCTTTTTAAATTTTTCGTCAGTCTAGCTTTTTTAAAAAGCCATTTTTGAATTTTGAATTTTGAACTTTTCCATACTAACTAGTTTTTGAAATGGTGTAATCAATTTTCGACCTAAAAAAAAATTCGCAGGTGTTTTTTCCCCTTGTTTTATTCACCGCCTCGAATGCGTAACAAACTCACGAAGAATTGATCCCAAGTATCTGTTGATATTTAAAATTTTGCAATCATTTGCACTATATTCATTAACTCTTTCAGTCCGTTTGCTTTGGGGCGATATGCCTCTTCACATGCCTTTTGCCTAATCTTTCCTTTGCTCCAAAAAAATTTTGATATAAATTGGGACCATTATCACTTTTTTTTTATTGGGCTCCATAACGCGATATAAAGTTATCAAAAAAAATCCGCTATTATACGAGATGGGCCTTTTTTAAAAGGGATAATTTCAGCCCATTTGCTGAAATGATCGGTTATTACTAAAAAAATAGCGGTTACGTCTTATTCTCGATATAGATACGGGCCCAATAAATTAACGTCACTATCTCATTCGGGTAATTTGATATAATTGATTTAACCGACCAGCTGGTAACCCTTTTTTTAGTTATTAACTTGGCACATATGGCATGTAGAGACATATTGATCAATGAATTTTCTCATGTACGGAAATAACAAACGTCCCGAATTTTATGATACGTTTTAAATCTGCCTAAGTGTCCAGCGATTGGCTTGTCATGAAATTCTCTCATTATTTCATTCCTTAAAGATTTTGGAATGTATACACGCATTTCACCTAATGACGTTGCTTGTTTCGCATAAAATAACAATCCTTCAATTAAACGGAAATCGTTGGACCAATTCTCACATATCGTTGCATTAACCGAGTTATCTTCCGGGTTTCTAAATATCTATAATATGACCTAATTCTGGGTCATTTTTCTGTTCCTTTATTAATTGTTCCTCAGAAGTAAGTACCAAATCCCTGATTATGGCACAATTAATTTTATCACCAATTATATTTTTCCCATGCTTTTTCGGTAAAACTGTAGCCACCATGTTTAACTTCATTTCTGACCCATTAACGTGTAAATTCCCTTTATTTACCTTATTATCTTCAACCAGCGAATTTTGAATTTTCAACGATTTCTGATCAAAATCTAATACGATTTTTGACCCACTTATGAAATCGATACCAGAATACATGGGTATTCTAAATCTTTCACACATGAAATGACCAATTCCTTTCGAATTGTCTGATCCGAATATTCAATTCTACAATCCCCCGTTTGGCATTTCGCACCCTGTGCTGTTATTACCTGGGCTCGCGATTTTTAATTTGCTTATAGAAAAATATTTTCTATATACTTCTTCCGATATAAATGATTTATCTGCTCCGGTGTCCCATAGCGCTTTCAAAAATGTGTTATTTAATAAAATAGAACGTGGGAAGTTCTACGGGTGATATACATATCGGAGAAAGTCTAATTGTTCTCTTGTCGACACCCTTGAGGTTGATCATTAACCTTACAATATTTAATCGTCCCCTTTGCGTCCTATCGCCTCGATTGAAATTTTCACTCGAACCCTTATTTCTACGGTCCCCTCTATTAAAATTATCATTTCGCTCAATTCGAAATGAGTAACCCCTGTTGTTGAATCTTTGATCATTGTTCTGAAACCTATTCCTCTCTCGAACCCTCTATTACTTTGACGGCTATTCTCGTAAAACTCATTTCTACTGTTATTTGGTCTACGTCTTCTAGAATTCCTCCAGTTTCTACATTAGCTTCAAAATTAGCATCCTATGCGCATTTTGACCTCGTCTTTCTATATTATCGTTCTGATAACCCCTTTGTAATTTGCAAGAATATCTCTTCGAATTTAGCCAAGACTTCTAAAAGTTGTATCGTGTTTGTGGATTTCTGACTTCCACGTAGTCCTGATCTGTGGTTCGAGTCGAACTAAAATATGATCCACTAAGTCTGCTTGGGACATTCTCTAAACTTCTCTTATTTTAGTAATCTATACACGAAATCAGTAGGATCCTGATTTCTTCCCTGCTGGGATGCATAAAATTGCGACTGTAGTTCTTTCTTTTTGGCCCGCGGAAAGCCTTCGCTAATTCAGTTTTGAGCTGCGCAAAATCCGTGGCTGTATTTTGCAGTAACAACGAACCAAATATCGAATACCAATCTTGAGCCTTCCCTGAGATGACTTTTTAAGTAAGACATGACAGATTACTTGGGATTTCAAGTAACTGTATGTTATTATCTATACCTCGATAAACTCTGCAATGTTCTCCGACCCTGAAAAGTACATTTCAGGTAGAACCCCTACTTCCACCTACATTACCTAACCCAGAATTATATAATTTCTGGCGCATTGCGACATAGCCATCCTGTGATGACCATGTCGTGCCGGTTCCGCGTAAGCTAGAGGTGTGGGATTATCAAAATGATGAGACATAGTAGTTCTTAATACAACTTTTATTAAGAATAACTTATATTACTTAAATTCTAATTTGACAACTATAATTAAAGTGAGAGTTAACACCCAAATTAAACCATGTATTTAAGTCAGATCACGCAACTAGATCCTTTATCTCAATTATCATTAATAATCTTATTCATCTAATTACTTATATCAAATATTACCTTTTTTCAGATCTCCTTCCTTTACCTAAAGAACGATATCTATAAATTCCTTTTATATGCGATGATTCCAACTTCTTTATCTTAGGCTTCTATTCTTTCCAAAACTATCGGACTGCTAACTCTTGATCTGCAAGATTTCACACTAAGCTTTGTCACGCTATCGATCAGAATAATTCCACACTACTATCTCTAAGCTTGCCGCGCTATATCTTATCATCAAAGCTTCTATCCTTTTATAGTATATCTCATTTGCATAATATCTTTGTTTATCTTCTTGGTATTGGGTTGGAAAAGTTTTGCCATTAATCGTGGCCGTCAAAGAACATAGGAGTTATGTTAGCAGAAAGACGCGAGAGACGTCACAGTCTTTTTGTATTATGAGAATATTTGAGACCTTTGTGGACTGACGGTATTTCAAAGTACCAATTTAATTAATTAGTTCTAATGAATTAAGTTTCCCAAAGTTATGTGGGTATTTTGTTTAGGTATGTCCCTTAATTTTCAATGCAGACATTAAAAAAAAATATTAGATGAAAAAATTTGCAGTAAATCATAATGAGGTAGATAAAGAGTTAAATTGCAAGTCAACTGGAAAAAGTGGTTAGATTGTGTTATTGTGATGATTGTTATTATGTATCCATGTCTAAGCCTAGGCGTAATACCATAAACAATCATTCAGTTCATTTAGTCGAAATGCGGCTATCGGTCGAGCCGATTTGTGCCTAGGTTTTTGAGACTGGGAGTCGTACACACTTGTTTGTTCCAATTACCGTTTGAACGAGTATTTGACAATGCACACTACACACACATACTGTCTACTTTTAAAGATCTCAGGTAAGGCCTATTTTTGCATGGAATCCCAAGGCCTCATTAAATCTTTCTGATATTCCCCAGTAAAACTTAGTGTTCGTCTGAAATTTTTGGAAACAGTTTTAAGACTCTGAATCTACACCAGGAAGACCTAAACAAGGTTGACCAAGATGCTAAACGGGGGAATGAGGATTGTTGTGACATTTTCAAAGCAGCGACATGAACAAATAATTTAAATGAAGAAATTTTAAATTTCTTGTGTAACGTGTTGATAAACTTCCCATATGTTGTACTTTATACAACCCATCTGTATTACGTTCTTTTATTCTTAAAAATTATTTAAAATATTTTTTTTGCTCTTAAAATTGAAAAAACCCAATGGTTGAATATATACTAATAAGTACGTATTTTATTTTATTCATTGACGGAACACCACCTGAACATATCACTTTCAACATTATACATTTTTATATATTTATTTTTATTCAGATCATGGAACATAACTATCCCCCTAAATACCCCCCTTCTTCGAAAAAAAGTGGCTTTTACCCTCCCAACCTGAAAGGGTAAGTCAATTTACGAATTCTTTTCCCCCTCCCTTTTTAAGGTGAAACACGTGGCTCTAACAATATCTCACTTAATTTCTTTTTTGATGCCCCGGGTTTCGCTGTTGTGGTTTTGCTTCTCTGACGTCACGTGCAGCTGTTCGCGCGCTGTGCCGGCAGGGGGCGCGGAGATATGAATGAAGAATGAGCTGTTACCAACGCGTCCAATGAAATGGAAACAGTTTTTCACTCCTCTAACAAGCGAGGAAGGGTGGTTTCTATAGAAATCAGTTCGGGCAAATGAGCGAAAAATCCCGAGTAAGGATAATTTTTATCGCTTTTACACGGAAGTGTAAAATGCGTTTATTTGTCTCGTTAAACACTTTGAATCAAGCCAATTTTTTTGGATCTGGATTCGTGAATAGGGAACTAGTGATTAATAGGGTAGAGACATGCATAATTTATAATGTTGCTGATAATTATACAAATACACAAAGGGTAGTTTATTAAGAATTTCAACAAAGTTTATTTTTCTTCTCCATTCTATAAAAGAGAAATACATCTATATACAATAAATAATATTAGATAGAAATTGTACAAGCATGGTTGATATTTCACTGAACTTGTAAATGAGATTTTGCATCACAAAATTATGTGTTAAAGTACAGTAGCCCACACAGGAATTTTTCAAGGGAGGGTCGAGGGTCGAAAGTCCACTATTCTCATATCGTACTCCAAACGCCGTCCAACATATTCCTTTGATTTTGTCGATTTTTGGGAACAAAAAACAGTAAATTTAATTATTAAATAATAATTAGTATTAGTTAATAAAATTAATTATTAATAACCAACACTTAATTATATTTTACGTCCCATATATATATAGGATTATAATCAATGAGAAAACAATTAGAGGCTTTTGGGGGGTCCGGACCCTAGGACCCCCCCTTGTGTGCGCCACTGTAAGGGGATATTCAGAATTTGAGAAGAAACTTATGATACTTTGCTTTTAGATCATAGACAGAATTTACATTTTCAATATAATATGTTGTGTTTTTTTTTAACGTATGATGCTTTTTGAACTTCCGTATTAATCTGAATGAGGGACAAGTAATGAAGACGACAAATGAGTTGCTCTCCTTCCAATCTTCTAATGTCTTCTCAACATCACGTAAAAACTTTGAAATTCAATTTCATTTAAAGTGCACGTAAAGTCTCTTCCCCATCTGAGTTGGCATCCCCTTCTCTGAACTTCCCCGCCATGCCAACGGGAGGATTTTGAGCTCGTCAACATGCTTCGGGCTCTCTACACGGCGGGTCTTCAGTAACACTAAGTTCGAACTTTTGACACTATGGGAACGAGTGCGTGATCATGACCATTAGGCTACCGCAATTCCTTCCCTTCCCTGAAACAATCCTGTCATTTCCTCTTTATTTTGTACATCTTGACTAGAAACAAACTATTACCCTCTGATTCAGTGATGAGTGTTTATTGGCCTCGCACTATAAGGCAATACAAGAACTGTTAGCAACGGACCTCGTAATTTTGAACCACAGTCAAGTGACGAGGACGACACCTGATCTGGCATCCCATTCTTCTAACTTCCCCATCATGCCAACGAGAGGACTTTGGGCCATGGCACTTTGAAAGAGCATCAGCACATCTACACGGTAGGCCTTCAATGGCAGTAGGGCTAGAACTCATGACACGACGACGACGAGTCATTAATCTTGCCCACTAGGTTACCGCGGTCATCCTTTGACCCACAGTGGGGAGACTCAAATAATCTCACAGTCTGTTTCCTTTTGCACTGACTACTTTTTTTTTTTTTATAATGTGACTCCCGAGGGGTAATTCAGCATTTCATACTATAATTATTTACTAAAGAATATTTAAATGTCTACACAAAACCAGATTATATCAAAAGAAAAAAAAATTTAAATTATTACTATAAAAAAGTTGATGTATGTTTGACAGAAAAATAAAATATTTATTGAAAATATTGTTTGTTGATCGAATTTCTTTGCTCTTATCAGAGTGTCATAAACTTTTGACCACATTTTCCCTGAGAATTTTTATATTTCTTCATAAAAAAACCAATTAGACCAATATTCAAATGCCATTTTAAAATCCGATTTCATTGAACTTAGTTAATACCACCTCTAATTAGAACGAACTGACTGAATATTTCACTACCCCTTTTATTTTTTTGAACAATTTTTATTGTTTTTTATTGAAACTTATGGGAGGAAAGTCCTACCACTATTATTTGTACTTCTCAATGCACTCTGAAGTTTTCTTAAAGTAAGTTATTTTTATTTTGTATGATACTCAGCTTGATTTGGTATACATTGCTGCCATTTATTTGTGTATTTTAACCCTTTATCTACCGACTGTACTTATAAGTATAGTCGGTACTTGCTTTAAAATAACATAGAATAACCAATTTTACGAATATTCTGACAATACTTAGCAGGAATATTCTTTGAAATCCACTTTTCCAAGATATATGGCAGCAAGGGTTCTATGATGAGTATTTCTGCGGAGAAGGTGAATAGTTTTAGAGCAGAAATTGGGTTTTCAGCTGACGGTGTTTTCAGCAGACTGCAAATATTATCATTTTTGTCCTGAAAAAATAGTTAATGTCAAAATTTAAGTGTCGTATTTTTTTGTATGTTAATGAGGACCTAAGAAACTCTTTATTTTAAGTGAACAGTGTATATATAATTAATTTTACAGTGGAATATCTTTAATTAATTAACTGTAACGGATTAAATTTCCCAAAGTTGAGTATTTTGCTTATGCATATCCCTTAATTTTCAATGTAGTGATCCAAAAAAAATATTGCATGAAAAAAACTGCATTAAATCATAATGCGGTAGATAAAGGGTTAAATGCCTTTACTTTAAACCAGACCTTCTAATCGTGAAAAACAGCAGGATTTTATGTAATGATATGGAATGAATTTCATTAGTTTGCCTACAGAGGTTAAATTAGCATGGTGTACTGCCCTCCAACATAAAATTTACAGAAATAAGCAACAGAGAAGTGGATCTTCCATTAAACCCAGTATAAAACTTGGAAAAATCGGTCAACTTATGGAAGTGGTTAACATAGAACGGGAGCTAGCTTTTGAGATCCTACATATGTTGATGAACTGCAATACGAGTACTTAATTTCTGCATAAATTTTCCGAAATTCTGTATATGTTCTTTTAATCCTTGGTTATTATGCTACATTGTAATAAAATATATCTAATAAAACTATGTTTTCCCTCTTTTTAACTTACTGCTCTTTTGAATAACACAATGGACACTAAGGAACAAGTGCAACACATTTCAATTTGTACTACATCTTCCAAACTTTCACCTTTTTGAGGTATGGTTGAATTTCAATGCGCAGAATTTTCTTATTCCATACACGGATGTCTTCAAAAAAAAAAAAATGCGAACCACCCATAATGCTGTTTTTCTATGGAATAAGCAACTGTTTTAATTATGAATAGGGATAGTAAAAGCCCGCAACACTGAAACTGAATAATTTTTTTGACATGTGGCCCTGAACCTTTCTTTTCAGAATCATGTCGGACCAAGCCATAGATCACAACCAACAGCATCAAGAAAATCGTGTAGCTTCTTCGAACAACCCATAGCTACCCTTGTATGACTCTTTAAAACGCTTTCTTCGCAAACTTCAAAAGGTGTATATGACACACACAGCCGAAACCACAAACACATTCCCCCAAAAAACAGGACTCTGTCCATCTAGAAACCTAACACCCATTTCTATACTACCCATCAATCACAGGGCAGATCACGGAGATCGATGCTATACTGTTTCCTACCCCCCTGAATTTTCCCCCTAATATTCTATTCCGAATCCCAAAGGGCTCTCTAACCCCTCCTCCCACCATTCATTCATGCTTACGAAGATTTGGAAGGGGAGTTCGATTGAAGTATTGTGTATTTGTTGAATTTGTGATCGACATTTTCTCCCCAGACAAAGAATGGGGGATCTGGTCGTAAAATTTTCAGGGGACTGGGGGTTTTGCGTGGTTCCGAAGGGGGTGTCGGATGGAATGGTTTTCATCGAAAAGTCAGAATTTTATATCCTCCATCGGTTAATAAACTGTAGATAGACTACTAGCATACAGTAAAATATGGCACAAATATTTATATTTAATTTATAAGAAGAAAGTTTCATATGATTGTGTATAAAAAATTGATTGTATAATGCAAATAATAAACCCACTAAAATAAGAATTGGTTTTATTTTATCTGGTAAAAATCTATTTACAATTTCCCGTTTACTTCGTGTATACCATTGATCAGATTCAGTTAGCAGATCATTTTATATTTGAAAGAACTTGATGGAATAGTTTTACATACAATAAGCCAAATTGTTTTTCTTTTCCACATATTTATTATAGTTCCTCTTCCCCTCATTTTAAAATATGCGCTTTAAAGTATCAGTAGAACTACAATCTATCTCAGTTATGATTTATGTGATGATATTTAATGTAACAGAGTTGAATTAAGAACATATATACTTTTTTATTCATTGTAAATGTTAAAATTACTTAATTTCATATCATCAGAAAAACTTTTATTTACTTGAAACATTTACTTTTCTGGAAAAATCACCAAAAAGTATTAAGATATTATGTAAAGCAAAAGTTCCCATTGTTGTTCATCTGAGTGTTAAATGAATAAGCCACGATCTGAAAATAATTAAAATGAAAATGTCGAAAAATTAATTTTTTCAACAACAAAATGAATCAAACTAGATATATTTTACCAATAACAATTTTAAAAAATGCATCCATGTAGAGTAAAATTCAAATGATCAATTTTTAACATAAAGAGGATTCAAGATAAAATTCATAGAACGTTTGCAAACAGGTTTTAACCGATTTTGACAGAAATAGACTTCAAAACTCTTAAAAATGGACATGAGCAATTACCTCAAACAATATAAATGTTAAAATATTACTAGAATAAAAACTTTCAACTTTTAAGTTGAACAATTTTTATATCCCGATCAAAACCTGATGTATAATTGCCTACTAAACTTCGAACCTAAGCAACAAATTGCTATTCCAAAACTGTAGAGTGCCTGAAACCACCTGACGGAGGGTAACAAAGTCTAATAAACTCACCACATTAAATAAATCCCTTTACCGTGTCCTGTCGGTAGTTCATAAAACCACCGAAAACCGTTCGAAACTAATCCGTATCGAAAAGAAATCCATGGCGAATTCCAGCTGGGCAGAGACCAGGAACATCGGGGATCACAGTTCCCCCGTCTGCGACAATGGTGAGGTAAAGTGTATCAGGAAAAGTTTAAGCCTCTTTTGCCGAACCACATAGGCTTTTGAATACATTAAAGTTCGCATTCATGGTTTTAGTCAAAGTTGTCAGTGTTCCATGTGATTGCAATTATGCTCATACGTATTGAATAAAAAGCTGGCAGCTTCAGCAGGTGTTGAGTTTGATTACGAGATTAACATATGGTTATATCAATCATGAACTATATTTATGTGTTATAGTAGCATTTTGTTTCTGGCTACATTTCAATTTAAAATATTGTGAGGAAGTTTCAGCCATTTTCAATCAACCAACACGAATGATTTTTTTTAGGAGAATATTCTAAACATATAGATAGAATTTTTTTTACTCAATATCAAGTTTATGACCTCGTGTTTTATACCACGATTTAGATGGAATTTCTCTGTTTCAAAAAATTGAGAGAGAGAGAGAAATGTTTCTAAAATATTTAATTATATCTGTGTACAATGCATTAATTTTTAGAAGTTGAAATATTTACATTTCATTTTGATACAGTAGATGGTCAATTATATTTCTAAAATTTTAGAAGTGAGATTCAATTTATAACACAAAAGCGACATGCAACCATGGTTGTCATGGTTACTGTCTCCGTTGATCCCAGAATAATATGTACATAAAGTAATTTTATAAACAGAAAAATATTTTTTAATCACCAAAATATTTTAAATACTATTGTTTGATATGTGTCAAGCATATTTATATATATTTATTTAAGCTTATTTTTTATAATTATCAATTCCTTAATTGCCCCGGCGCATATATATACGTCTCGTTTAACTGGTGCGTTGAATGCCCTGGAAGTATATATACGTCTTTCCAAAATGCGATCTTTTTCTTTGTTCTGCTATCAGTAAAACTAGTTGGAAGAATTTAACCCTTTATCTACCAACGGTACTTTTAAATACCACTAACTTTAACATTACATAGAATAACCATTTTTACGAATACTCTGAAGGTACTTAGCAGGAATATTTCTTTAAATTCACTCTTCCAAGATATATGGCAAGATTGGTTCTATGATGAGTATTTTAGCGAGGAAGGCGAATAGTTTTATAGCAGAAATTGCGTTTTCATCTGACGGTGTTTTCAGCGGATTGCGAAGATTGTCATTTTTGTTCCGAAAAAATAGTTAATGTCAAAAGGTGTCTTATTTTTTTTTGTATGTAAATGAAGGCCTTAGAAAACGATTTGACTATTTATTTTAAGGAAACAGTGTGTAAAATTAATTTTACAGATGAATATCTTTAATTAATTAATTACCTCTAACTAATTAAATTTCCCAAATTTAAGTATTTTGTTTATGTCAGTGCTTCTCAAACTTTCAATGTTTGCGACCCAATATTCAATCATAATTTTCATTGCGTCCCCCTTCCATACAAAAGCAATGAACTGAATTCAATTATAATATACTTTGACGCTAAACCTACAATACGACTTTAACCTCTTACGTGCCATCAGCGTATATAAACGTCTCGCTTAGCCAGTGCGATAATTGCCCTGGACGTATGTATACGTCTTTCCGAAGTAAAATCTTTTCTGTGCACTGCTTCCATAAAATTATTCCGAAGGCTTTGGAACGCAATAAAAGGACCTTGACAGTGTTTGCGATGGATTTACTTATTTCAGAATATTTACTTATCTATTCCTTTTCTACACCGCCACCCCCAATACACCACATATGCTCCCCTACGTACTAAACGGTGGTATTGGGGAGCGAATCGCATAATTTTTAATCGGTATTTAAGGGATTAATTATAAGCCATATAAGTTATGAAGCGAAGTGTAAATTTTTATATATAATTTTGTATATGATAAGCTCATGGGGTCACTCTGGTAATTATTAAAATTTTTTTAACTTAGTATTGTTAAATTAATTATAAAATATATTGCGCTGTACTGATATACTTATACGTGTATTATATTAGTGTAAATGTGTATTTTGTTTTTTAGTATGCCGGAATATGTATTGTTTGCTTACTTTCCGTAAATTAATATTTTTTTAAATAATCTTTTGTTTTCGACTTTTCAACATGCTCGCGCCCCCGTAGGGTTATCCCCCTAGGGGCACGCCCCAGTTTGAGAAACGCTGGTTTATGTATATCCCTTAATTTTAATATAGTGATTCAAAAATAAATATTACATGTCAAAACTGCAGTAAATCATAATGCGGTGATAAAGGGTTAAAATGTAATAAAATGACCATGACAGTGCTAACAAAGGATTTACTTATTTCAGAGAAAAATTTGCTTATTTATGCTTTTCTTTTCCCCTCTTTAACACACCGCATATCCACGTCCATGTGTAAAACGGTGACGTGTTGAGTTGAGTTAGTGTTTTATGGCGCAAGAGCCAGTTTGGCTATACTGCGCCAAACATTCTAGGTCTGTGGTCTGGACGGGAAAAGAAGAAATGTATGACAAAATGGAGGGGCGAAAATAGAGAAGGAGCACTGGGGTACCCCAGGGCCGTGACACCCCTGTTTACCAAAGATAAGTAAAACCCTTGGGAAAAGAAAAAATCACTAGGGTACCCGGATTTGGACACCCGTACCCACCTAAAGAAGGTGAGTCCCTTGAGGGGAAAAAAGGTGACGTGAGGAGTAAATCGCATAACTTTTAAACGACATTTAAGGGGTTAAGAACATTTGATTGCTTTTAGCGAATGAATAATAAGATTTGGTTTTTCATTAATGTCGGACTTCAGAACAACTCGAAGGCTATTAGTGCCAGTCCTCGTAATTTTGAGCCTAGGTTAAGTGATGAAGAGGACACCTGGTCACGCATATTACCCCCAAATTTCGAATGATTTAACGGGAAACAATTTTTTCGCCGCGGATCTTCGGTGGACTGGGAGTCAGACGACTCGAAAAAGTCCCGCCATAAGTTCGAGTTAACCACTCACAGTCGTAATAACCACTCGTTTATTACGACCGCAAAGAATTGTACAAGTACCAGTAATTACCACAAGTATAGTTTTAGTAAATATGTAAGCAGTTTCATTCTTTGGGAAATTTTTGTTAATCCTTTGAATAAGTTTCGAAACGATAGTAAAGGAATATGAAGTGTTATTAAAACTGTGTGTGTTGGATGTATACAAGAACTATACTTATTTCATTGGGTACTCTTATTATTTTATGTAATAAATGTGATGTACGTTAAATATTGAGTAAAATCAAAGTTTTTTTCGTGGGAATGGCATAAAAAGAGCAAAATAGATTTTCGACAATTGATAGGGTTAAAAAGTTATTAAATGCCGCATAAAAAGGGAAAAAAAAAATTTTTTTTTTAAATTATTTAGGTATTATAAACTTTCTGCTGTGTGATTTTGTTAATCATTAAATGTTAACTTTTTATCTACAATATTATGATTTACTACAGTTTTTTTCATGTAATATTTTTTTTGAAACACTACATTGAAAATTAAGGGATATCATAAACAAAAAAAACTAACCTTGAAGAAATTTAATCCGTTAGAGCTAATAATTAAAGATATTCAGCTGTAAAATTAATTATATACACTGTTTACTTAAAATAAATAGTTAAATCGTTTTCTAAAGTCTTCATTAACATACAAAAACAAAATAAGACACCTTTTGGCATTTACTATTTTTTGGGAAAAAAAATAAAATCATCGCAATCCGCTGAAAACGCCGTCAGCTGAAAATGCAATTTATGCTATAAAACTATTCCCTTCCCTGCTAAAATACTCATCATAGGAGCCCGTGCTGCAATATATCTTGAAAGAGTGGATTTGAAAGAATATTCCTACTAAGTATCATCAGAGTATTCGTAAAAATGGTTATTCTATGTAATTTTAAAGGGAGTGGTACTAATAAGTATGGTCGGTAGATAAAGGGTTAAAATTAAAATCCTTTCTGCATTTAAAAAAAAACAACATGATTATATGTTCTGTGAAACTTATGAATGGCAGTGTTTATATAAGACTACACAATACCAGTAGATTTTTTATATTTTCTGTTACAAAGGAAACCGTGAGTTTCATGGGAAAACATGGACGAAGAATCATTATAAGTATCTATTTTAGCAAGTCAAAACGTTTTTTTTCCCCTTAGGACATGTCAAGATTTTTGCTGAAGATATATCACAGCGGGGAGTTTATCATTGAGGATTCATTCTATTATCTTTTATCTTTTGAATCCTTTCATAAAATCTATCCATATAAAGCACCACCTCTTCTAAAAGTGCATATTACAATAATACATGTTGAAAATTTGTCTAAACCACTTCAAATCCTAACTCACTGAGAAACGGTTGTCCCCTTGACACCGATTGTCAAGCCTTGTCAACAGTACTTCAAAAACCATGGTATCGAAATGATTGGTAAACTTTCTTCTAAGGCAAACAAGGTCGAGTTTTGAAAGAACTAGTATTCCGAAAAGAACAACTAAGCGTAAAATCCAAATCCATTATTCAAGAAAAATGGCTACGGGAGGGAATAAATTATTAGCATCATTTGCAGATCGAACATCTGTCAATAAAGTTAGGGATTGTGTCCGTTTTTATGTTGGGGTGGTATTCTTTGGCTTTGAGAATGAACCATGCTAAGGTTAGTATGGAAGTAACCCTTTACATAATTTATAGGTGTGGACACAGCATAACTTCTTTCGCCTTTAGACTTGTTGACAGGTATATTGGCTGCGGTTAGATTCTGGACAATGGTCCTTTTAGCTCGCAAGGAAGTCTTTTGGGGACAAAAAAGTTTTCTGTGCTTTTCGGGTTCTCAATGGGTATTGTGAAGATGGACGTTAATTTTTTTTATCCTTTATATACTTCAATAGTTGTAAAGGTAAATATAGAATAAATGTGGACGAGAGAAATGTATTATTAATTACTATTCTAAAAATTGGTCGGTTTTTATTGTTAATTTTAACTATCTTTCAAAATTTCAATGTGTTTTGTTCTCGAGAGAAATTTTTATAGTCAGTTTTAAATATATAGTCCTACTTCAAAAGTTTTGAGCAAAATGCCTAAGCGATTTAAGGAACCGCGAATTGTAAAACTATAAAATATGTAGAACGAGGGAGAAAGGGAGTTTTTTATTTTCTGAAATATTAACATGATAAGCACCTTAACAATTATTTTGCCCATATCATATCTTTTATCATAACAAGATTAAATTCTTCCAAGAAGAGTAATTCACCTGTAAATGCATTTTCTTTCATGTTTTCAACTTTTTTCTGTAAATTACTTGATGAAAGAATGAATATATACCAAAATAATAAACTCAAATTCAATGACGCAACAGCCCATGAGGGCCAGGGCCTACTGTGCCCATCCCAGTATACGTGACCATTGGGCGCTGAGGTGCACGAGCAGATGTTCCGATCAGGTGGTCAGTCTGAAGCGAGACCCCCAGTGTTTAAGTCCCCAAGCAAGCTTGGTACTCATTTATCGACCCACTGCAGTAGAAATGAAAGGCTGAGTCGATCTCGCCCAGCCCGAGAATATATCAAAATAATAGAAAAATTAAAATTATTATAATATTAACACATTAGACAAATCTTTAAAAATTATCTTTGCATTATAAATATTTCCTAACACAGATAAATGATGTTTTGAAATATCTTTCGGTAGCTGTAAATGTGTCACATAAATGTGTAGAAACGATAAAATTTTAAAATTCAATATTTTTTTCAAAAAAAAAAAATAGTGTACATATGTTTATACAAGGCCATATTTTTATTATATGTTTATCAAGGCTTCTTGACGTTTTGTCAAGAAATTAAATGCTATTTTATTAGTAGAACTCGTGCTTTTTAATAAGTGAATTCAACGTAAGAATTTTAGAAAGCACTGTTTTCTTTATGCCAGCGGCCATAGTAGTCGAATAATCATGGTCACGAATTCGAGGTCAGCGTTTTCGAGTAATGGAGTGGCATTCTAGTGCCACTGAAAACGAGCCATGCAGAGGGGCTGATGCATGTTAAATCTATCGAGCCTCGAAGTCCTCGCGTTGTCGTGGTGCGGGAGTTAGGAAAGGGAGGGGCAGCTCAAGTGTTGTCTTCGTAACTTCGCCTTGGTTCAAAACTACTAGATACGTCGCAAATAGCTATAACATTGCTTTAGAGTCCCACGTAAATCAAAATCAGATCACCTTACGGTAGAGAATATGATTTAAATTTAAAACAATATTCAAGAGAAAAAAGAGTTTTATCTCTAAAACTAGTATAAATCTGCTTGATAGTGTGTTATCTTCGAAATTTATAATGATACATGATTTCTCGGAATTTTTCTTAACTTTGTTTATGTCTTATGTTTATGTTATGTCTCAGTCAGCTTACACCATCTTTATCTATTTGATGCTATATTCTTCCTTCGGTTAACTCTCAAATTCTTCAACCACCTTTCTACTTTTTCCATCAACTTTGTACTCGGTCTTCTTTTCTCTCTGAATTTGGAAAGTTATTTTCTTAACAATATTTTCCTCTCTACATCGAAATACATGTCCCAGACACCTTATTTGGGAAGCCTTGATCACTTTGACTTTCTTGGTTTCTCTGTATTTCAATTGAAGTTTCAAATTTGTATCGTATTCTCCAGATTCCGTTTTCTCTAACTGCAACAAAAAAGATTCTTCTCTCAAAAATCATCAAGTTTCTCTTCATCATCTTTGTTAATTAAAATCGTTTATGAACGTCAGTATATAAAGCAACACGAGGGCTATTGGCGACGGACCTTGTTAACTTGACCCTCGGTCAAAGGGCGAGAATAACACCTGAGAATGCATCCCCTTTGCCAAACTACCCAACAGAAGGGATTTTGAATCTTGAAGGAAATAACGTGCATCAACCCCTCTACAAGGCGAGTCTTCAATAATACTAGGGCTCGAACTCATGACACGCCAGCCGCTAGTTCGTGACCATAACCAATAGACTTACCTCGGGCACTACTACATGTAATGGAAAAAATCACCAGACACAAATACAAAACTCAAACTCAAATGCACATTAAGCTATAACATTATTTTTATCATAGGGGACCCGCAATATAATATTGTTAATATGTAGTAATTTTCGACCCAAAATAATTTTTTGGGGTTTCTATTTCGAATTCTAGTACAAATGCTCTTTAATATCAAAAGCAAAGTATTTTAATTATATTTCGAATTACTGCAGACATGGTTGTTAAAATCACAAACGTCGGATCATTTTAATAACGATTGTTTTTTTTTTATATGTATACATATAACAGCGAAAATAAAAATAAAGTAATATAACAACACTATCACCATAAATAACATTTGTCCATTAACTCTGCTTTCATAATACACAGCACTGATCGTCATTACACAATTCTTCCCTCTTATTTACACCCCTGGACCCATCCCTCAGAAAGTATTAAACTTAACAACCTCCGCACGCAGAACTTTCTGTATACCTCCATCAAAGCACCATTCACCTCGTCCTGGCAGAGGAAAGAAATTAAATGACCCTGGACCTGAGATTAAAAGTCGGTACAAAAAGGGAGGGAAAAAAAGTTACATAAAACCCCCTGTGGGGGCGTTAAAGGCTCCGAACCATAGGAGGCAAGGGGATGTGCATGTAAAGTGCAATGGAGGGGATGCCCAGGGTGCTCTTTCTCTGAGGGCTTTTGATCTCAAGCAATGATGCGTGGATGGATCTAACTTGTTGCCTTCGGAACAGTTCAAGGGGTCGTCCAATTTGATGCACGAGCTTTGGGGGATGGATATTGTGTTCCCTTGTGGTGGCTAAGCTCTAGATTTCGGATTGGGTAGGAAATTAATTGTTGGGGGAGTTTCAATTAGGAACTCGTCTGGAAGTTTCACTTGTATGGAAATGAAAATCATCAGTGAATATGTATATTGGCATACATCGAGAATCATATGTGTATTGTCCGCTTTAACGTTTCAACAAGATATATTAAAGAATTGTTTTAATAAGCGTTGCTCTAAAGCAGTGCTTTTTAAACCGTGTTCCACGAAGCATGTCTGTTCCGCAGCCAAAATAAAATCGCCAAATATGTATGGTCCTTACGTTCCAAAACTTAAAAATAACTTCATGCCATTGTACCACTTTTTTAATTTTCTGCAACTTTTCTTATTATATTATTTAACAAAATATTAATACGTTTTTTTATTTATACGTACTATCTAAAATATAAATATCCTTTTCATGATTCTGGGTTTTGCAAAATAATTTTAGGTTCTGTATGATGCCTTTTGTCCATATGGAATGGAATGTGGAATTATTTGAATTTAGGGATGTAGTGTGAGTAAAGAGATATGTTTCATGAAAGAATCATTGCCGCAATTTTTATACTCTGAAGTTACTTAAAATCCAGCTTTCACAAAATAAGAACTAAATTGCTTCCTTACACAAAAGTTTTATTAGATCTGTACTAACTTGTGCAGCAGAGACTTAGCCGTTGACTTAACGTGGCGGCTGGAATTTTCGCGAGTGAAACCCGCCGTTTTACGCCCCTTGCGTGGATCCATGCTTAAATGGATCATGGACAAGATCTAATTTGGAATCCTGCAAATCTCTTACAAAACAACCTGATCATGCAAAATTTGTCAAATTACACTCAAACGCAAGCCTGGTCATCTGCTAGAATGAATGAAGATCGTTGCTGCAAGAAAATCTTTTCTGGCAAAGCCTATGGGGAAATAGAGAGGACTTTGTGGGCAGACCACTAAGATGGATCGGATCTCAGCCAAAAAAAGATCTAAGTATTTTAGCGTTAAAAACTATGTTCAGTTTCCAAGCGATGCTCAGAGAAAACTTCTGAGAAGGCCAGGGTTGAAGCTCGAGCAATTAGTTAGAAGATAAGAATTACGCAATAAAGCACCATTTTCCATTTGAAATGTAAAACAAAAAGGTTCACATTTCACCTATAACATGTTGGTCTGTTTCTAAATATTAAAATTTATTCTTTTAAGGTTAGCTTTTCTTCAGAAGTCTCAGCCCATCTCTTTATAGCTCAAGGGTTCCATGAGTCGACAAAGTTAGAAGACTACTGCTCGCAGTGCGCAAAAACTTTAACTCCTGGGTACAATCCTCCCCTCTACTTCGGAGGACGCGAGAAAGAATTTCTTTTTCTGCCGTGGAAATAAAACGGATAAATTAAATTTTATCAGTACACACACACACACACACACACAAATACACAATAAATACACAGTGGTCATCACACACACACACACACACACACACACAATGCCCTTCTAAATTGTCAAATTGTAAAGTATTTTTTCGAAATTTGAAAGCATCAGAATGTGCAAAGATAAAAGAAAGAATGTGAATATCAAGCAATAAAAGTATGCCCAAATATCTTAGACATTATTTTTTTAAAAAAAACTACTCCATAAATGCAGATCTTGCAGAGAGTATTCGACTGAGAGAGTAAAAAAAAAATTCTAATTTGGGTAGTCTAGTTTTTTGGAGTTTTAATTTTCTTTTTGTTACAATGAAAACGGATATTGCTTAATACAATATATTGGTGTACAGAAAATAAGTAGTTTATTTTTTCAATGTTTAGAACGAAGTCTCTTTATGAGAAAATCAGTACTTACTAATTTGTAAAGTAAGTGAATGACAAAGTAACATAAGAAACAAGATCATTTTTATTAAACTTTTAATTTAATGTCAAATATTCTTAAAACTTTGTATCCATAGTAGCCTAGTGGTCAAAGTATCAACTCGTGACAGGTATGTCTTGAGTTCAAGCCTAGTACCGCTGAAGACCCGTCGGGAAGGGGAGCGATGCACGTTAAATCTGTCGAAGCCTCAAACGCCTCCCCTTGGCGGTAGTTAGCGTTTACAGGGTGGCGCTCTGCTCAGGTGCCTCGTCACTTAACCGGTTCAAAATTACGAGGTCCGCTCCGCAGTTTCTCCTCGAGGGCTGAACAACACTGCGACTATGCCCTTTCATTCACTCACTCATTCTTAAAACTTTAACACAGTTTTCTTGTACTCTATATGTAAAATAATATTTCATTTTGTGAAGGAAAGGGAAAGAAATCAAATACAAATCAATGCACTGCAAATATTGAAACACGTTACAATACGTTTTGCACCAAACACGCCTTCAAAACAAATCAGTCGAATTCTACATGTGCCCTGTACATGCAGCTGAAAAGTAGTCGCGGCCTCTGGAGCTCACGTGACTGAGTCTTGAATCCAGAGTCCTGGTACCGCTGAAAATCCGCCATGTCGAGAAATTGATGTACGTTAGATTTATCGTCGCTCAAAGTCCTTACTGGTCATTTGTGTGGAAATTTGGAGAGTAGGGTGTCACAGCTGAAGTATCATCCTCGTTAATTGATCAAGGCTCAAAATTGCGAGGTCTGTCACTAATGGTCCTCACGTTGCCAAAGAGTCAGACGTTGATAAAAAATATATCAAATCCGTGAGTAAATTTTCTTCTTTCTATGGGGCTGCGGATTGGTGTTTTTACCAATGCAGACCTAGTACATTTCTCAGGAGCTGGTATCAAATTTTAGTGCGGTACCCTATAGGGGGAATGCCAATTACTGCAAGTAATTTTGCATCCAGTTTTCTTCCCCAGAGGGTGGCAACTGAGCTCCGACGATGCGAAACCGTAATTACATAAATAAAGGAATTTAATATATTGATTGCTTGTTTATTAATACTGTATTCCAAAGCAACACTAAATCTATTGGCATCGGACTACAGTCAAGTGAGGAGGACAGCACCTGAGCTAGCACCTCGAGTTTCGACAGATTTAATGTGCCCCTCTCAACACGGTAGAAGTTTATCAGCATCAGAAAGGATAATTCAAAATAAATGTTTTATTATTCTAAATGTTTTTTTAGACAAATGTTATTCATGATTTGTTAATTGAAATTATTTTATAAAACTGAATATAATTACTATTTAGATTGTATTTATAGTGCATCCCAATAAAAAGAAAATTAACTTTCCATGCAACACAAATAGAAAAAAAGTCATTGATTGATAATTTAAATCGAGTTGACTAAATTATTTCAATTATCTGGTTGTTGTTTTTTATTGCCCATGAGAAATTTTGTGTTATTTATAATTAACTGAAAAAAATGAAATGTTTGTTTGAAAAGCTGTCTCACTTACGGTAAAAAAAACGTTTTAATTTACTCCTAGAATGAAACTTTACAAACATCAAAACCCATTTTTAATTTCGTAGATCCTATAGAATTTTTTACATGTGCATATTTTATTACTGGAGTAGGATTTTAGTTAACAGTTGGTTGGAACCTCAACTCAAGTGGGGTAAGAGCGCTCATAAAAGCTGTAACAAATGCTCGCCATATAGTAGCACCTGGACAGACATATCCTTTGCTACATCTCCCCTCTCTGAATCTTTTGTTCCATACACCCCCGTAGGGGTAACAAAACTTTCACTGAGATATAAACCTTTCTGTAACATCGGGAGAGAATAATAAAAAGCACGCAATATGAATCTCCGCGCATATATGGGACTTTTTTTTTTTTTTTTATTCCTTCTTTTCTTTAAAAGTATTGTATTAGATACTGATATATAATACATGAAACTGGATACTAGTTTTAAGTAACAAGAAATATGAGAATATGAAGTAACTTTTTGTTAAAAAAAAGTTTAATCTACGAAAGTGTGTTATGTGTGTGCGTGTTCTAATACATAAAGGGTTCGAAGTTAATATGTTTTGATTTTGGTAGTGTGTTAGAATCTGTATTTTGTAAAGGAAATATATTATATTCACATTCGTGACAGTATTATACTGTGGAATTAATATAATATTATCATTGAAGAAAAGTATGTGCAATATATTTTTTGTCCGTCAAAATAAAAACATTTTCTTTTTTAAATTGTTTTCTTTCATAAAAGTGGGAATAAAAATATTGTCAAATTTTTAGAGAATAATTGAATGAAATAAATTATTTTTTAGGCTAGTATCTCATTTGTTTTTAAGGCAGAATATTTTACATGATTTACAATGGTTATTCTCATTGATTTTTTAAAAATATTTCTATTTATAAATAAAATTTAAAGCATTTTATTCCGTCCTCCTATCCTTGATTTTTTGATTGAATCACGCAATTAAGTATCAGGTTACTTATTGTTAATAGATTATAACAGTGGTCTCCAAATCCCGGTCCGTGGATCAAATACTACTGGTCCGCACAAGAAACATTAAATTATTTCCATTTTATTTACTGCGGCATATTTTTCTTCAGTTGGCTACTTTTTGTGAAAATAGTTTTATATTCCTTGTTAAATCACTTTATATTCATTTTTTGTGTAGCTATATTTTATTCTGAAGGCACGTTTAAATACAAAAAAAACTAAAATAAAATTATTAAAACAAAACAATCTAAAATATAAACAATCAACGTTCTCCCCTCAATGGGCCGCGGTAAAATTATCCAACGTCGACCGGTCCGCGGCGATAAAAAGGTTGGGGAACACTGGATTATAAGATCAAAATTGATATTCAAATTAAACAAAAATATCTCAATAATCACTAGTCCTGGAAGAAGTTTAATTTAATTGACAAAATTTAAACTTCATGTTTCAGAATTTCTAAAAGTGTATTATTGAATTACAAAAAAACTGATCCAGTTATGCGTAAAAATCATTTTGTGTATGCCTCATTTATAAAACTCATATGTGTATTCCCCTCATTTAGAAAACTCATTTGAGTGTATGATTATTCAAAAAACGCTTTTTTTCAATCATTGTACACTCATTCCTTCGTAGTGATGATTTAACAACACTTATTTATTAACCCTAAATTCTAAGTAAATAAATAACTGTTTTTAAACACAAAGAAAAATAATGAATTCGAAACCTATTCTAATTAGCAAAATGTATTTCTTAAAGATATATGTGTATTAAATAGTACTTTTTGAATGTAATTTAATCTAAAAAATATTTAACCTTGTATTTTTTTTTATGAAGTTCAAGGCAATACTTTAAAAAGTTTACGTCTTAATCGGAATCCTTTTTTTATTGCAATTGTTAACATTAATGAAACCTCCAGGGATGTACATAGACCTCTTTTAAGTGGGGGGAGAGAAGGTTGAACCTTCATAACCCCTCCCCCTTGTGTACGCCTCTGAAAATGTCTACAAGGGAAAAAAAGGTCATTATTATGTTAAGATAAAAAAAACTGAAATAAATACTTGAGGGAAAACCATATTTTATATTAAAAAGACGATATATTCACTGAATAATTAAAATCATGAAAAAAAATCAGTACGAGTGATGGTACAGAAGACCTTGAATAATATATTACGAGAAAAAAGCATTGGCTACTAATACAAATTTTAACTACTTCTTCCCCCTACATTCTCTTTTCCATAAAGTTTTGGAAGAGGTATTTAAGGTATCCGCGACTACGTTCGGAACCGTGATTTTGCAAAAGCATACAAACTAATATAACATATAAATACAAACGAATTTATTTTAATGCAATATTTTGGCAAAAAATGAACTTATAATTACCTTTTTTTCAAAACATTCTCCTTTTATGAAAAATGCTTCTATAATAATAATATTTTGTATATACATAGCTAAAACTTCTCCAGATGGCCGGAACTACGACTTTTGAAAAATTCACATTATTTTCAGAGTTACTACCAAATGAAATAATTATCAATGTTTTTCCGTGAAAATTTCTCCACTCTGATGTATTAAAATATGGATAAATCCACTTCTAAATTATATATTTCAAAAATCCTAGTTCAGGCTCTGTACAGAGGTCTTAACTTATTAGGAAAAAATATTATTACAAAGTTTTTTCCAAAAAAAGAAGAATATTTGGAAAATAATAATTCTATGTCCCATTTTTTGCCAAAATATTGCATTTAAATCATTTTTAATTGTAATAATATTCTTAAAACAATTTCGTTCGTGTATATTAATCTAATTGACCCTAAATATTAAAAAAATATTTGTTCGTTTATTTGAAAATCACGGGTTTGAAGGTTTTGAAGTTGCGATTTTAAATAAGCGCATAAATGGATAATATTTAAAGAAATTTAGGTCATTAGATTAGAAAACGTAAAAAATTTTTAAGAATATTATTTACATAAAAATTATTAAGTACATATTTGACAAAAAGAACATAGAAACCCATTTTCAAACATTCTCCTTTATGAAAAATCTTTATATTTAATATTTTCTTGGTTATCCGACCTCTGTACAGAGGCTGAACTAAATTTTTGAAAATTACAACTTAGAAGTGGGTTTATCATATTTTTAAACAAGGAGAATTTTAAAAAAAAAAATGTTAATTAATTTCCTTGGTAAAATCTGAAAATAATGTAATTTTTTAAAATCTAGTTCAGGACTCTTGGGGAAAGTTTCTTTATATAATAACAACAAAATACTGTTATTATAGAAGCATTTTCTTATAAAAAGGAAACGTTTTGAAAAAAGAATTTAGTTAATTTTTGTTAAAATATTTTATTAAATAAAATTTTGTCATAATGTCCTTAAAACAATTTTATACATGTCTTTCAATTGAGGACACTAAATATCATGAAAATTATCCTTTGCGGTTTTAAAATCATGGTTCCGAAATAATCGCCAAAAAACAACAAAAATTAAATTTTGAAACTAATTTTATGATCAAAAAAGAAATAAAATTATGAAAAAAATTTTTTTTTTTTTTTTCTTAACACAAAATTATGCTCCAATTGATAATCTAAACAAATCCCCCTTCTTTAACATTTCAAACAAAAAATTTCAAAAGCCTTTTTTGCAAATTGAACAAAAAAAAGGGGAAGGTTAAATCTTCTTTAACTCAAAAAAACTTTCAAGCTTTTTAAAAAACAAAAAAAAGGCCCTTTATAATCGTTTGTTTCAATGAGGTTAAAAAATTTCTTCACGGGAAAGGGGGAAACATGGTTACGGAATTTCTTCCAGAAGGGGCGGTTCGGGAAAATTCGAAATTGGGGTGGGGAATAAGATTTTTGACAGGTACGTCTAAAGGTGATGTCATACAGCGTCAACTTTTTTTTTGCCTCACCTTTTCCTCGGGGACTTGCTCTTTTTTTCATCCTTTTACCGAATATGAAGCTCGGTTTTTTTTTCTTTGCTTAGGAGGGGTTCATTGATTTGAATAGCCCGTTTGGAAGCATGTACTGTCGAACGACTTATTAAAAGACTAACACTCTACAAAAGTACCTTTCCCTCTTGTGTAGAGTACCTGGATATGTCCAATTTTGTTACTTGCAATGTTGCGTAACATTGTTCAATTCATTTTTTATGCATTTTCAGATGTGATGAACAATTGCGGATGTGAAGGTTAGCTGGATGAGTAATTTTTATTTTTATTTTTTTATTTTTCTGAATCTTTGAATTAAAGTGTCCTTGTCAGTATTTACCGTGGGATTTTTGTGATTTTTATTCTAAAAAATATTTATTCCTTCCATTTTAATACGTGATTTTGTTAAAACGAGACATATTGTATTTTATAGGATTTTTTTAAAAATTTTTTCTTTAGTTTTCAAAAAGTTATGCAGAATTTTTCAGTTTTTAGAAACATAAAACGTTTTTAACCCACTTATAAGGCCATTTTATTCTAGTTAAGTTATGTTAAATATTTTTGGGGTTGAGATTGATTTATAAAAAGGGATTCTTTCAGCTTATTACCAAAAATTAATTTGATTTTTAAGGTATCCGAATACGTTCGGAACCGTGATTTTGTAAAAGCGTATAAATGGATAATTTTCATGATATTAATTGTCACTTAGATTAAAATACATGTATACAATTTTTTTAAAGGGAAAATTTTGACAAAAATGTTTTTTAAATACAATATTTTGGCAAAAATTAATTTTTGAAAAATTTTTTTTCAAAATGTTCCCTTTTGTAAAAAAATGCTTCTATTATAAAAATTTTTTTCCTGTATATAGCTCAGACCTCTTACAGAGGCTCAACAAAAGTTCTAAATATATAACTGAAGTGAGTGTATCCATGTTTTCCCAACGGGGGGAGAATTTTAAAAAAAAAACGCCGAAAATTTTTTTTAATGGATGTAATCTGAAAACAATGTGAATTTTAAAAAATCATAGTTGACCTCTATACAGAGGTCTGAGCTATATAAACAATATTATTATAATAAAGCTTTTTTAAAAAAAAACATTTTGAAAAAAGATTATTCTATAAGAAATTTTTTTTGCCAAAATATTTTTTAAATAATTTTTGAAAATGTCCCAAAAAATTTTTATCCATGCGTTTCTAAGGCCTCAAAAAATTATCCAATGCAAAATCCCGGTTCCGAGAACGTATCGGATACCTTAATTTTAAAAATTTTTTTTTTTTTTTTGCTGGGCGTGTTTTCCCCCCCCCTCGGGAAGTTAGTGGGTGGCATCTTACTTATATCGAACTATGTGATATTAATAAAGTATAATTTGTATGTAATAAAATTTACGAAAGGAATTTTTAGAGCTTATATAAATTTAAGGACTTATACATATTACTTTCCATGAAACAGAAAACAGAGATCAACACGCAGTGGGAGATCGCAACATGTACAAACATATCTTCACTTTTCATAGGTTGCAGTAGAGCACAAATGGCAACGTGTACATCATTTTAGCAAAGTTGGTGTATGATCATCTTCAGTCAAAATCGAACGTCTTTTGGAACAGTTTTCTTACTGCTCAGCAAGCTTACTGGTCATTCTTTGCACTTACGACTTAAAAATTCGCAAATCGGTTGTCGCGCAAGCTGAAGTAAAAGTAGCCAAATCATAGATGGGAAAATAGCTCCCCATCGTTATTTAAAAATTAATGGTTGGTGGGAAGTATACTTTTCCAACAAACAGCCTTATAAAGGATTAATTAGAAACGTATTTTATATTTTAAACTTTTACAAATGGGAAATCATTACATTATATATACAACATTTCATTTCATTTTAAAAAATTTACTGTGCCCCACATATCTTTTAATTTCATAATGTCACCTTAAAAGAAAAATCACTCAGTCAAATAATCTATTTCCTGTCATTAAATTATAATCATAATTTTTAAAATAATAATTATTAAAATCTTTAAAGAAGCCAGCTAGAGAAATATACAGGTATGTATGCATCAATCATGTAAGATAGGTAAATTATAGTAAGTGATGGATTTCTCATAAAAGAAAAAGATAAAAAACAGTTATGAGAATTTTCTGATAATGGAAAATAGTACTGATAAATAAAAATAAATCAATTCAAAATGTAAGTATCGTTACTGTGTCATCTTTCGTATAGGAAAAAAAGGGGTATATATGCTTGTGTGTGTGCTAACAGGAAACTCTTTGAACTTCTCACATTATACATTGAAAGTCCAAGACACTTTTCTGAATCAAGCTACAAACTGCAGCAAAAAAAAGGCGTACATCTTCACACAATGTCCTTCTTCACGTCTTAATAACTAAAATCTCTTACAGGTGAAATCGGATACAAGGCGGCACCTTTGCTCCTCGCAGACAACCGTCTCCAATGCTCGAAAGTAACCATGTCTAATTCATTCGTTGCGAGTGGAGCGTGCAAATCAACACGCAGTACAAAGTCAATACGACCGTGCACAATGCACCAACACTCGAGGTACCCCAGCGTACCTAATAGAAGATCAAAGACCGAAACAAGGAGTGAGGGGACACAGTTTCAGGTCCTCATCGGTCATGGTACCTGCCTTTTTCTGCCATCTTTTATCATTGGGCTGGACCTTTCTTCTTCCATTCTTTGAATCATTTCACGCAGTGGTGGAATAGCCAATGGTCCGTGAACCCCAGGGGGTTTTTGCCGAAAGAAAACTCGACCTTTGGGGTTCTTTTTGTTTCCTTTGTTGCCATTACAAGGTTCGGTGAAGAAGCAAGGAGTTGCTCTTTTGCATGTTCTCACTTGAGAAAGGACAGAATGTATCACGTGATTGTGATTGTGTATGAGAATACTATATGTTACTGTGACCTACTCCGGTGATGTAAGACATAAAAGGGAATGGTTTGATTAATAGTTCAACTTTTCCTTTTTTGGAAAGTTGTGTCACACAAATGCATGCTTTTTAAAATGGACATGTGAGGAGTAAGACTGATCGGTGATATTACCTACTTCAATCGATTAGTAATTTCAACATCAAAACTAATTTAAGTTTAGGAAAGGACTTACGTCTTTTTATTTCTCTTCATCGCTATTCTCTGTATGGTGAGTGCGCTATTGCTAATCCTTCGGAGAGTCACATGAGGTGTTCAACAAGATCCAAAAGACCATTGATTGTTATATATATAGGAATACTATTTATTGAGCAAAATAATTACTTTAGATTAATAATCATTTGGTCTCTATAAACCCTTTAGCTTAATTGTTCATAACATAGTAGATAAGACATATACATACATAATATATAATGCATCTATGTATTATATATATATATATATATATATATATATATATATATATAAGAAATAAATTTATCATTTACGTATACAGGGTATCCCAGAAATAGCGCCCAAACTCTGCACAGCTACATTCCTCGTAAGGAGTACATAAAAATGCCTTAATAACTGTACCCGTATGAGCAACAGTTTAAGAGAAAAATGTGAAAAACAAAGTAGGACGTCACAGCCGTATTGGACACATCAAAAGCAGTTCTTGAAAATATTTAAAAAGACGGATGTTAAAAGTGTCCACCTTGCTTTTTTAGGTGGTTTTACATGCCTGGGAAGGGGTTAATGCAAAGTCCAAAGCGCGGTGTCCACCGAAGTACAAGCAGCATGAAGACGAGCAATTATGTCCTTTTGTGCAGTCAATTCGTCTCGAAACATCAGTTCTTTGATATTGGGAAAGAATTCAACATTGTGAGATCTGGTGATCATGATGGAAAAAAAACCCATAT